>CM077161.1:11046867-11316832 GCA_039583875.1 Platanthera guangdongensis | reverse complement strand
TGATGCATTAAACGTCTTATCTATCGTTATTGAACGTATTAGAGTTTATCTATGATTGTGAATTGTTTCTTAGGTTGATCAACCATGTCTTGAATCTATAAATGTCAAGTAGAATCTGACGTGCCAAATCTTGAGATATATGTGATGGTTTTTTGGGGGTTTTCTTGATTGCGGGAGTTAGTTAATGAAACCACCTCCACAATGTTGATGCCTTATTAGTACCTTGTGGAAGTTTACCAGGTTTTTGGGCGACTGCGGTGTATGGTGGAGAGTATGAGACTCCTCGCAGTTAGAAGGATAATATATTCGTGAGGGTGTGTCCAGTTGAGTGACCACCTCGCCCGTGTTTTGGATAGTGTCGACCACAAGTGCCTAATAAAGGTTTGGTATTTCTTCCTTATGATTTATTCATACTGTCATCTTGTAGCCTCGTGCGTCTGGTGTACTCTTGTTGTACGCGACGAATCACGTAAGAGTTCTTTTCCTGTTGATGCTTGTTTCTTTTTGTACTTTACTTCAGTACTTTTGGTCTTGGGTTGGTACCCCTTTGACCCTTGTTTATTTTTGGCCTATTTTTCTGCTACATTTGTACTTTCTTACTGAAGTGTTCTTGAAAGAATTGGTTTCAAGATGTTCTAAACACCTAGAGGGGGGTGAATAAGTTCAATTCTTTTTCTGACTTAAGCAGATAATTCTATCTAGTTTAACAATATATTCATCAGAAAATACAACACAACATTCATATACACAACATTCACAGTTTGCACACCAGTTTTATAGTGGTTCCCCAAATGATGGGTACATTCACTTTCCCCCTTCTCCTATCTAGCAGTGTACTAGATTCAGCCTAACTTCCTTCCTTCTTCTCAGATCCGCAGATCTTATAGCTCAGAACCAAGACTGGTTCCTACAACTCAGAGTGAATCCACACTCCTACAACTCTGGCACAAACCCTGCCTCAGCCTCTTCCATAGGCCTACAACTCAAGTGACACCCCACTCCTACAAGTCAGGCAAAATCCCTACCTCAGCCTCTTTCACAGGCCTACAACTCAGGGAACAGATTCCCCTACCTCAGGCACTCAGCCCTACCTCAACCTTTATAATTAAGGCTTACAACTCAGAGATGTAAATCTCCTACACTCAGATCTATTACAGATCCTACAAGAATTATTGATGAAAAGTTGTTGATATCTTCAACCAGATGGAGAGATAATTGGTTGAAGGCTTCTTGATCAGTTCTTGATAGAACTGATTTCTTTAGGATCAACCTGTCTTAGCTTTCTTCAAAGTTTCTTGAATCTGAATAAAGTAGGGTTGATTTTTTTGCTGTTGGAGTTGATCTTCAATCAGCTTCCTTCAGAAATTAATCTGAATTCTTCTTCAGACTTGATCTGAATTCTTCAGGCAGACTGTTCAGAATCTGCCTTCACTGGATAAGAACTTCTCTCCTTCTTATTTTTCTCTCTCTACAATCTGTTGACTGTTTCTTCTTTCTCTTCTTCTGGATTCTCAATCCTTCAGAGAGTATGATTGATCAACTATCTGTTATCTGTTGTTGTTCCTCTTATTGTTCTTCTTTTATTGTTGAGAGAGCACATATATATATAGGATTCATCCATGGTAACCGGCTGTTTCGGTTTCAAACAGTCTTCTGACACATCTGACAGATGTGACAACAATGTCAGTAATGACAGCTGTCAAGTCTTCAGTTATATTACTTCAGCCTTCATTAGAGTTTGACTCAGCAGTAGAGAATGCCGACTGAATACTTCATATGTGTCGACACACATAGTCCATGTGTCGACACAAGTATTGTTGTTGTCGACACAGCTTCACTTTTACTTCTCGACACAGCTTCTGTGGAATATATCGACATAAGTTCAGTGTGTCGACACAAACACTCCTTGTCTTGACAAAGTTAGTGTCAACAGAATTCTGGTGTGTGTCGACAGAATTCTGGAATGTGTTGACAGCTTTTCTGTGTGTCGACACAATTCCTAATAATGTCGACACAATCTGGCCCTTAGTGTCGACACAGCGTTGTCGACATAGTTTCTGTGTGTCGACACAAATTCTAGGTGTCGACACAATCTGGCCCTTGGTCTCGACACAACGTTGTCGATAGATTTTCTGTGTGTCGACACAATCTGACCCTTGGTGTCGACACAGCCATTCCCAAGTGTCGACACTTGTACTTAGAGAATTTTCCTTTCCATTTACTTAACCTGCACATGATAACTCAACACAACATCAAATACAACTTGATGCATATCATTGAGTTAGGTGAGGCTTCTCCAAATCTGGTACACATTTTCCAATGTACCCAACAATCTCCCCCTATTTGGAAAAGTCATAACCCTTAGTCAATGCTATACATCACTTATAATAAAATTAACAATATGATGTATAAAAAACATTCAATGACAGGAAACATATAAACAAAACAAGTAAATAATATCATCACAGAATATGATACAACAATAACAAGTATTAATCATTATTTTATTTAAACTTCATAAAAGTTTGTTGACAACAGATTACATGGAGTTTAAAACTGAAGATTACAATGTTAAAATTCTAGTCAATTTATCCTAAGGCTGATCAGGCTCCTTGATCACTATGCCTTTTCCAGATTGGACCCTTGCTTGTATTGGTGCTTCAGTATCTTCAGCTGGATTCTTGCCTTTGAGATCCTTCTTCTTAAGTTCTTCAACCTTAACTTTTGCCTTTCAAAATAGTGATAAGGCTTGGGAAAGTATTTACTTGGCTCTACAGCTGTAGCAGGTATTTTCCCAGCTTTGTGATCCCTTCTAAGCTGCTGAATAATATCTTGTCTTCGCAGATATTTATTCCACTCAACTTCAGAATACCACTTGCCTCTATCATGCATTTTGTCTTTGACAGCTTGCCAGATAGTGAGTATTATATTTCTGGAGGTTGGACTCCATCTTTCAAACTCAGGCTTCAGTTCAGTCTGCTCTCTAAATCGTTTCTTTGAGAGTTGAGCATCTTGCTCTTTATTCAGTGCTGCTTTTGACATTTCAACTTTCTCAAAATTAGAAGGGGGGTATATAATTTGAGCTACCTCCTGCTGACCCCCTTCAAATCCTGCAGCTTGAACACCTGACTCAGCTGTATTATCATCATCACATAGGGGTGGATATCCCAGAGTTACTCTAACAGCATTTGTTATCCATTTGGCATGCTTTGAGCTAGCATTGACTATCACCCTCTCCCCCTTTATGACTTCTCTTTCAATATGATCTCTTAAGTCATCTTTTTGGAACCTGATCTGATTAACTAGATAATTGGTTCCTTCAGTATAATAAGATTTAAACTTCTGTAGCTAACCAGATATGATTTTTTGAGAGGCTTGAATGGCTGATTGGAAAGTGGCTAAATCTTCTTTACGTTTCTTATCAAAATCTGACTTCTCTTTAGCCCTTTCCTCAGTTAATGCAGTTGCTTTATTCTTTAACTCAGTAACAATCACATTATGTGATTCAGTAAGATTATCATTCATTCTAAGTTGATTTTCTAGGACATATCATTGTTTGACCACTATATCATCAATCTGTGTCCTTGCCTCTTGTTGCTATTTGGCCAGATATACTACAACATTACCTCCTTTATGGAAGCAATCTGTCATCTCTTTCTTATTTTGGTTTACTTCAAATCTGATGGATTTTATATCTTGTGCCAAAGTGAATTGAAGGTCCTTATGGCTTTCATCCATATATTTCTCCATGGCTACTCTTTGTTCATCCATTTTAATTTGCAGAGCAACCACAGTGAACTGAAATCAACTGTTGGAGCTGAGGGTTGTGAAGCTGTCTGTAAAGCTTTCTTATAATTTGAGCTTTTCTTCTTGTAAACCATCAGTTTTCTCTTCTTTGCTCTTAGTGCTTCTCCATCATCAGATTTAGAAGAACTTTCTAGATTCACCGTGTCCTTTGGAATTGAGGGCAGCTCCTTGTCAGTTCTGGGCAACTCCCCCTGAGTCCCTAGCTCCTCCCCCTCAGTTCTTGGCACTACTTCCTCAGTTCTTACATCTTGTAAATCAGGGAATAATTCCTCAAGAGTGAATTCTTGTTGCAGTTGAACTGGAGGAACATCTGTATCTTGTACATTTAATGGAGTATCATCTAATGCAGATGTATTATCCATTGATACATCCTGTGCAGTAATGTTGTCAAGGTGTGTCTGTTCAACATTAGTTAGAAGCACAGTTAGTGTATCTGGCTCAGTATCTAGTATAGTTTGATTAATATCATTTATTACCTCAAGAATTATTTGAGTGGCTGTTTCACTCTCTAAGGCAGCTTGCTCTTTCTCAGGAGCACTTTCTGGAGGCAAGACCTCTTGTTGAACTGGGGAAAGTTCATTGGCTCCCCCTAGAGGAGGCACATCCTGAACTTGATCCAGTGAGATGGTGTTTTCTGGAATATACTCCCCTGCATCTGACTATCATCTACATTCTTATGAGCATATGATTTCCTTGTAGATTCTTGTTGGTCCTCATCTGAACTGAAGATTACTTGTTCTTCTGAATCACTAGAAGATTCAGGCTTCCTGAGGGTTGTCTTTTTCTTTTGCAGTGGTGGTTGTTTCTGCGGTGTAGAACCATCATTTGTCAAAACTCTTTCCCACCTGGATAGTATTTTCATATCCATCCTTCTCATGTGATTTATTCTAGATCCAGTGGTATGGTTCAGCACTTCAGGAATATTTATTGCCAGATACAGACTCAGAATTCTACCTAGATTAGGTTTCTTCAGGATTTCCTTGATCTTGTCAAAAATCACTGCAGACCAGTTAGTTTTTGATTCTAAAAATAATCCTGGTCATTAAGCTGAATATATAGGCTGAGATCCTATCATGTCCACCTGGTTTGCAGAGAATTACTTTTCCCACAATCTCTGAGAGAAATTTTCCTTGTGAGTTCATTCCCTTCCTTTACATTGATGATTCAATCTTAGTGGTGGGATCCAGGCCACAACATTGAAGAGCTTCTTTTGTCATTGATGATGTAACTTCATCATCTTCCTGAGTCCTGGGCAATTGGAGTGTCTTCCTCAGACGCTTTTGGATAAGTTTCACCTTGCTTCCTTGAATTGATGACCTAATCTTCAATCCAGTTGAATCCAAGGTTGCTTTTGTATAAAATTCAAGAATTTCTGTCTTCCAGATCTTGGTAGGTTCGGAAACTAGATATTCTAAACCATTTTCTTGGATTAGGGTTATCACATTTCTAATCTCAGTCGCTGTACTTTCAAAAGCATTGCGAACTAACTCATAGCCTTCGTTGATGTTGGTCTCCAACTTTGGCACCATTGGTGACGAGAAATTTGAGGAGAAGAGAGATGAAGGTTTGTCGACTCAAGGATTTGGTCTCGAAAATGTTGAGAGATTAGTCGACAAAGTTGTTCTGTGACCTATTTATATGTTTGTCAACACAAAAGGTCAAAAGACGGGGTAATAGATACTTAATGTGTCGACACTGCAGAGATTGTGTTGACACAGACTTCTAATGTCTCGACAGAGTCAGACAACACTATGTGTCGACACAGTTTGCGATGTGTCGACACAAACTTCTTAATAGTCGACTCTAATAGATGTGTGTCGACACAAACTTCTGTATGTGTCGACACAACAATCTAAATGATAGAACTTCTATGTGTCGACACCAAACTCTGAGTGTCGACACCACTATCTCAGCACTATTTTGTTGTGTCGACACAACTTACCGTAAGTGTCGACACAAACTACTATATGTCAACATTGACTTACTTAGCCAGAATTACTAAGTTACTCTAGGTTTAACATGCCTAATTCAATTTTGAAATAATTGAATTTAGTTTCATCTAGTGGTTTAGTAAACATGTCAGCAATTTGATTATTAGTAGTGACAAATTCCAATCTAATATCTTCTTTTTCAACATGCTCTCTAATGAAGTGAAATCTAATTTCTATATGCTTTGTTCTGCTATGTGATACAGGGTTTTTAGCAATAGAAATTGCACTTGTAGAATCACAAAATAGTGGAGTTCTACTTACCTTGAGATCATAGTCTTCAAGTTGATGTTGAATCCATAAAAGCTGAGCACAGCAGCTGCATGCAGCAATATACTTAGACTCTGCAGTGGAAATTGCCACACTAGTCTTTTTCTTACTGCACCATGATACCAATCTACCATCCTAGAAACTGACATGTACCAGTGGTACTCTTTCTATCTTCTTTGCAAAATGCAAAGTCTGCATCTGAAAAACCAGTCAGTAAAAAGTCTCTATTCTTAGGCTACCAAAGACCAAGATTTGGTGTGCCCTTAAGATATCTCAATATTCTTTTAACTGCAGTATAATGAGATTCTTTAGGGCTTGCTTGGTACCTTGCACAGACACATGTAGCATACATAATGTCTGGTCTACTAGCAGTTAATTATAGGAGGGAGCCAATTATCCCTCTATACAAAGACTCATCTACTGGTTTTCCTGCATCATCTTTGCCTAAAGGCATATTTGTCTCCATTGGAGTTCTCATGGTGGTGGATTAATCCATACCATATTTCTTAATTAACTCCTTGGTGAACTTAAATTGTGATATGGACAAGCCATCATTAGTCTGTCTTACTTGGAGTCCCAAGAAGAATTTGAGCTCACCCATACTGCTCATCTCAAACTTCCCTTGCATAAGTTTTGCAAATTTCCTACAAATGTTGTTTTTTGTAGATCCAAAGATTATGTCATCAACATAAATCTGTACTAGGATCATCTTTCCCTTTGACTCCCTAAGGAATAGAGTCTTGTCTATTTTCCCCCTTGAAAATTTATTTTCAATGAGAAAGTAGACAATGTTTCATACCAAGCCCTAGGGGCTTGTTTCAAACCATATAAGACTTTCTTAAGTCTATAAACATAATCAAGATAAAATGGATCAACAAAACCTGAGGGCTGATGAACATAGACTTCTTCTTTCAAATTACCATTTAGGAAAGCTGACTTGACATCCATTTGGTATACTTTGAAACCTTGGAAAGCAGCAAAGGCAAAGAATAGCCTTATTGATTCCAACCTTGCCACTGGGGCAAATGTATGATCAAAGTCAATGCCCTCTTCCTGTCTATAACCTTTGGCAACCAGTCTTGCTTTGTTCTTCACTATGATGCCATTTTCATTTAGTTTGTTCCTGTAGATTCACTTTGTCTTAATAATGTTATGATCCTTTGGTTTTGAAACCAGCTCCCATACTTTACACCTTCTGAATTGATTCAGCTCCTCCTGCATTGCATCAATCCAGTAGAAGTCTTGTATGGCTTATTCAAATCTCTTTGGTTCCAACTGTGATAGGAAATTTGAGCAAAGCACTGTGTTCATGCGTTTGCTTCTGGTTTGCACACCATGTTTGGGATCACCAATGATTTGGTGTGCTGGATGATCCTTTAGATTCCTTATTGCTGGAGGCATTCTATCAGCAATTTGAACTTCTTCAACTTCTCCACAATGCTGAGCTTCATTGTCTTCAATGTTAGCTTGTGGATCTTGTACTCCCCCTAGACAGCAACCATCATTTTCCACATCCTGCCTTGCAGTTTGGTCTTCATTAATGGTCAGCATGTCCAACTTTTCTTTTAAACCTGTTGCGCTACAAGGATTGCTAGATAACTCATAGTTAATTAGCTCAGATTCATCAAACACTACATGAACATATTCTTCTACAACTTGTGTAGTCAAGTTGTAGACCCTATACGCCTTACTGTTAATGCTGTACCTAACAAATATCCCATGTTGGGATTTAGCAGCAAACTTAGTTAGGTGAGACTTGCCAGTATTAAGCACACAACACCTGCTATCAAAGATCCTAAAGTAGGATATGTTTGGTTTTCTGCCCTTCATAATCTTATAGGGAGTCTTTTTGTGGTTCTTAGTTATAGATGCTCTATTAAGAACATGACAAGCAGTATTTACTGCCTCAGCCCAGAAATATTCTGGGCGTGAGGTGTCACTTAGTAGAGTTCTCCCAACCTCAATAAGAGTTCTATTCTTTCTTTCAGCAATTCCATTTTGCTGAGGTGTTCTAGGATAGGAGAATTCCTGATGAATCCCTAGTTATTCACAAAACCTTGTCATACACTCAGACTGAAATTCAGTTCCATAGTCACTTCTGATTTTGACCACTAAATTGTTAAATTCATTCTGAATTTGTTTAACAAAGTTATGAAAGACAGTAGAGGTTTCAGATTTCTACCTCAAAAAAAACTCATGTAAATCTAGAATAGTCATCTACTGCCACAAAAGTATAGACTTTCTGTTAGAAACCAGGCCGGGGGGTCCCACACATTTTGGGTAAATGCCCCGGTCCTGGCCAACTGCAGTCGAACGGCACAGCATCCCCAACCAAATCTCCTGGGCTCCACCTCGGATTAATCCCAAGTAGGTTGTTGAGGCCTGGTCTCGACCCCAGGACCTCCTTTATAAGAGGCGCCTTAGCCAACCTCTCATACCCAACTGCACTGCAGTGCAGTTGGGTATGAGAGGTTGGCTAAGGCGCCTCTTATAAAGGAGGTCCTGGGGTCGAGACCAGGCCTCAACAACCTACCTGGGATTAAACCGAGGTGGAGCCCAGGAGATTTGGTTGGGGATGCTGTGTCGTTCGACTGCAGTCGGCCAGGACCGGGGCCTTTACCCAAAATGTGTGGGACCCCCCGGCCTGGTTTCTAACACTTTCCTACCTAGACTATGAACTGACATAGGACCAAATAGATCCATATGCAAGAGGTACAAACACCTCACAGAATCTTTGGTATCAAGACTATGAAAAGAGGATTTGGTCTGCTTGCCTTTTTGACAAGCTGAGCATATACCCTCTTATGCACTTCGATTGAGGACCATTCCTCACTAACTCTAAACTATAGAGCTGACCTATAGTCTTATAGTTCAGATGAGCTAGCTTCTTGTGCCATTGGACACACTGAGATGTTTTCTCAACTGCAACTAAACATACAGGAGAGTTCATGTTTTCATAATCAAAATTTAAATAATAAACATTCCCTTTTCTATAACCAGACAAGATCACCTTCTAATCACTTGTCCTTTTGATCTGACACTCATTATTAATAAATGAAATATCATACCCAAGATCACTCAGCTGACTTATGCTTATCAAGTTATGTTTCAAACTTTTAACATAAGCCACTTGAGTGATTGTTATAGAACTAGAAGAAATGTTACCAAACCCTTTTATGACCCCTTTTTCTGATCCACCAAAGATCACTTTGGGTCCATTCTCTATGAGAGTATAGTCCTTCAACATTCTTCTTGTTCTAGTCATGTGTCTAGAATATCCACTGTCCAAGTACCATATAGGGGTATGATAACTTGGACCCAGCTGCAGCAAATAAAATTAATTTACCTTAGAACCCTAATTTTTATTGGGTTCTAGGTTCAACTTAGATTGAAACTTGATATTCTTACCATCAGTTTTCCTCACAGGTAAGCTGGCATTCTTCCTGACACTAGTGTTGTGCCAGCAATCCATGGCATAATGCCCTATCTTACCACAACACCAACACTCATATCTATTATACCTCTTTTTAGGTACAGTTTTAACAACATTGCTATCAGCTGTTCTTAACACTGTTGGTACAGTGGTTCTTTGCTTGAGTGCTGGAGCTACACCCTTGTCATTCAGAATATCTGACTTACCATAACCATGTATGATATCATGATCATATCTATTAGTTGGCTGCCATACTTTTCTGAAGGAAATGGGGGGTTTGAAGGCTAGAGGCTATACTGGGGATTTGCCTCTTCTTTTGGAATTGGCAGCCCTTGCATTTCCCTCAAAGCCCAATCCTGTCTTACCCTTTTTGGGAATAAAGTCATCAATTAAAGGTAAGACTGATTTTGGCTTAGAGAACTTAGCAACCAGATCCTTTTCCTTCTAAAGTTTGACTTCCAGACTTTTGATTTGATCATTCTTGAATGTAATAGTACCCATCTGAATAACAGTTATATTTTTCAGTTTGGCTACTTCATTCATCTTTAGATCCAGCATTTTCTCTGAATCTAATGCAGCCAGCTTAAGAGCAGCAATTTCCTTGGCATGTGCTTTGTTAAGAATTCTTCTTTTCTTAAGTGCTTGCAGCAGATCACCATATTCATCAATAAGTTGATGAACAACTCCTTCAGATTCAGATTCATCTACATCTCTTGATGCAGATGCTTCTGATTCTGAACCAGTATAGTAATCAGAATCTATTGAAGAATTGTTTACCTTACTAGATCCAGGCTGATCCTGGCATTGATCTTCTTCTGTCAAGGCCATCAACCCTTTACAACAAGGTTCTTCAATTTCATTTACTGAATCCAGCCACTTCAAGAACTCAGCTTCTTCTACATCCTCTTCAGTTGCCAACAATCCTATATGTGCTTCAGCTTCAGCTTCAGCTTCAACCTCATAATCTGATGATGAAGAATCTGACCAGCTTTTTTGCTTCTTTGCTACAAAGGATTTCTCCTTCTTGCCCTTATTTTTTAGTTTCTTCTTATCATTAGATTCTTTCCTTTTGTCAGGACAATCGGCTACCACATGTCCAGGCCTGTTGCAACAATAGCAAACAATCTTAGTTAAAGATAATTTACTAGGTTTAGAGCTATACCTGTCCTTCCTAGAGGAATTCTTTTTCTGATAGTAATCATCCTTGGATTGTGAAGATGATGACTTGGATCTCCACTGTTTCTTCTTTAAAAATCTTTGAAATTGTTTTGAGAAGGCAGCTAAATCTTCATCAGAATTTGGACTATCTGATGTGTGACTGTCAGAACTTGCTGAAATTACTTCTGCAGCTTTCCTAGGAGGGGATGGAGACATCCTCCTATCCTTTCTTATGGCTTCAGTCTTAAAAGCCACTGACTTATCTCTGTTATCAACTTTATTACTTTTCTCCTCCTCCTTTCTGATCATCAGCTGCACTTCATATGAAAGCAGTTTGCCAAATAATATTGGAGGTGAAATTTCTGCTAGTCTGGCCACTTCCCTAATGACACATATCTTGGTGTCCCAGTCCTTAGTTAATGATCTCAAAAACTTATCATTTAACTCATATGTACTGAATACTCTTCCATATGACATCAATTCATTAACTATTCTAAAGAACTTCTTGTAATATTCAGTTATGCTGTCTGTTTTAGATTGTCTAAAACTTTCATACTCCTGATTCAGCATAGACTTTCTATCTTCTCTCACCTCTTCTGAACCCTCCATGTAGACAATTAGGGTGTCCCACATTTCTTTGGAGGTCTTGTAGTGAATCAAATTTTGGAATGTTGAATCATCTATGACACTGACTATTATATTCTGTGCTCTCTTATCCATAGTAACCAAGATGATCTCATCCTTTGTCATTTCAGAAAACTCTTTTGGTGTCCTGATATTTGCATCAAGAACTGAGACTTTCATTACGATGAATGGCCCTTCTTTGACTGTCATGTAGATTCTTGGATCTGAAGCTTCCATAAACAATCTAACTCTTTCTTTCCATATGCCAAAAATCTCTTTCCTGCATATAGGTAACTTCATGGAACCAACTCCTTATGATTCTCAATGGAACCCATTTTGCCTAATAGTTTTTTGCCTTGGAGATCTACTCAGACTGTTAGGTCTATTCTTTAAGTAACCTCCCTCTGATACCACTTGAAATAATTGGTTTCAAGATGTTCTAAACACCTAGAGGGGGGGGGGGTGAATAGGTTCAATTCTTTTTCTGACTTAGGCAGATATTCTATCTAATTTAGCAATGTATTCAGCAGAAAATACAACACAGCATTCACATACACAACATTCACAGTTTGCACACCAGTTTTATAGTGGTTCCCCAAATGATGGGTACATCCACTTTCCCCTTCACCTATCTAGTAGTGTACTATATTCGGCCTAACTTCCTTCCTTCTTCTCAGATCTGCAGATCTTACAGCTCAGAACCAAGACTGGTTCCTACAACTCAGAGTGAATCCACACTCCTACAACTCAGGCGCAAGCCCTACCTCAGCCTCTTCCACAGGTCTACAACTCAGAGTGACACCTCACTCCTACAACTCAGGCAAAACCCTACCTCAGCCTCTTTCACAGGCCTACAACTCAGGGAACAGATTCCCCTACCTCAGGCACTCGGCCCTACCTCAGCCTTTATAATTTAGGCTTACAACTCAGAGATGTAAATCTCCTACACTCAGATCTATTATAGATCCTACAAGAATTATTGATGAAAAGTTGTTGATATCTTCAACCAGATGGAGAGAGAATTGGTTGAATGCTTCTTGATCAGTTCTTGATAGAACTGATTTCTTAAGGATCAACCTGTCTTAGCTTTCTTCAAAGCTTCTTGAATCTGAACAAAGTAGGGTTGATCTTCTTGATGTTGGAGTTGATCTTCAATCAGCTTCCTTCAGAAATTAATCTGAATTCTTCTTCAGACTTGATCTGAATTCTTCAGGCAGACTTTTCAGAATCTGCCTTCACTGGATAAGAACTTCTCTCCTTCTTATTTTTCTCTCTCTACAATCTGTTGACTGTTTCTTCTTTCTCTTCTTCTAGATTCTCAATCCTTCAAAGAGTATGATTGATCAGCTATCTGTTATCTATTGTTGTTCTCTTATTGTTCTTCTTCTTATTGTTGAGAGAGCACATCTATATATAGGCTTCATCCATGGTAACCGGCTGTTTCGGTTTCAAACAGTCTTCTGACACCTCTGATAGATGTGACAACAATGTCAGTAATGACAGCTGTCAAGTCTTCAGTTGTATTACTTCAGCCTTTATTGGACTTTGACTCAGCAGTAGAGAATGTCGACTGAATACTTTATATGTGTCGACACGCATAGACCATGTGTCGACACAAGTCTTGTTGTTATCGACACAGCTTCACTTTTACTTCTCGACACAGCTTCTATGGAATGTGTCGACACAAGTCATGTGTGTCGACACAAACACTCCCTGTCTTGACAACGTTGGTGTTGACAGAATTCTGGTGTGTCGTCAGAATCCTGGAATGCGTTGACAGCTTCTCTGTGTGTCGACACAACTCCTGATAATATCGACACAATCTGGCCCTTAGTGTCGACACAGCGTTGTCGACAGATTTTCTATATGTCGACACAAATTCTGGGTGTCGACACAATCTGGCCCTTGGTGTCGACACAGCGTTGTCGACAGATTTTCTTTCTGTCGACACAAATTTTGGGTGTCGACACAATCTGGCCCTTGGTGTCGACACGGCCATTCCCAAGTGTCGACACTTGTACTTAGAGAATTTTCCTTTCTATTTACTTAACCTGCACATGATAACTCAACACAACATCAAATACAACTTGATACATATCATTGAGTTAAGTGAGGCTTCTCCAAATCTGGTACACATTTTCCAATGTACCCTACAGTTTTGTCGTTGGAATTGCTCAGGTTCAGAGCAGTAGCAGATATCAGAGCTGGTGTTGGAGTTTCTAGGCGACAGTGTTAGCCATGGTTGTTACCTCGTCTTAGCGAGGTAGATTGTGGTCTATTTTGCTTTACTGGTTCAGACATACTATTTTGTACGTGGGTTCATGTCAGTTTGTTGACGCCACAAAATTGTTATTTTTTGATACTTGCTAGCTGCTTAGCTTTCTATATGTGGATGTGGATTACTTTCTCTCTGGGAGGATTTATATTAACAATGCATGTTAGGTATTTTCAAGTATAAAATCTACCACTATTACTTCATGCATTGCATAATTTAAAACTCTAACTTGTTATATTTAGTGACCGTAAAAAGCTATCTTTACTACTACTATAAATTTAGGGTCTTGCATAACATGATTTGTTCTTTGGGACGTTTATACTCATGTACTATGTTGGATTCAATCTAAACAAGTATCTTCCGCATCGTATAATTATATTTTGATTCGTGGACTAGATAAGCCATTGAGCCGAGGAATACGACTATCTACTGCACTTAAACTGATTTTACCTTAAATTAACTTAAAGAAGCATTCTGCAAATTTAAGTAGGCATTGGCCTGAGCGTCCGCAATTATCCCCTGCTGACGTGGCATCATGACGCACATTTTCTCTTACTCTAATAAGTTATGATATGCGATGAAAATGCTGGTTGTGACAGAGGTTGTTGACATTCATCTTGATTGGTGTGATTCACATTTGTATTTTTTTAATTGAATTTTTTTATTCACGTGTGTGATGAGTGGCCAACTTTGCTTTTGCTTCATATGCATGAAGTTTTGGCTATAAATATCATTGTAAACTAAATGTCAGATAAGCCAAAACTAGAAATAAAATTAGCAAGTATATTTTCTCTCAACTGTGTCGGGCTTCTCTCCTAACATTTGGTATCAGAGCCGCATTGATTTTTACCGTGATGTCAGGAAATCTTATGCTAAGGTGTTAAGCGGTGACGTCGATGACTCTGTTGGGAACATTGTAAACTGTGTACCTGATTTGGAGAAGCCTCACTTAACTCAATGATATGCATCATTATGTATTTGAAGGGTTTTTGAGTTTCAATGTGCAGGGTAAAGAAATGCAGTCAAATAATCTAAGTACAAGTGTCGACACTTGTGAAGAAAATGTGTCTACACTAGAAGCAGATTGTGTCATCACACAGGACTTGTGTTGACACACAGAAATTTAGTCTACAGTAGCTGTGTCGACATACAGGACTTGTGTCGACACACTCAAGAATTCTGTCGACACCAACTATGTCAAGACAGAAAGCAGATTGTGTCGACACACAGGACTTGTGTCGACACACTAAAGAATTTTGTCGACACCAACTATGTCAAGACTGGAGGTAGATTGTGTCGACATACATGACTTGTGTCGACACACTCAAGAATTCTGTCAACACCAACTATGTCAAGACTGGAAGCCAATTGTGTCGACACACAGGACTTGTGTCGACACCTTCTTCAGAAGCTGTGTCAATAAAGTAAAGAAGAGCTGTGTCAACATTCCTTGTACTATGTCAACCGCCTCTTCCCTATCCGTCTAAATTACAAAAAGACCGGGTGAATGATCATTTTGGTAAATTTGTAGAATTATTTAAACAAGTCCATATTAATTTACCATTTTACGAAGCCATGACGCAAATGCCGAAGTACGCAAAATACCTCAAGGATCTTTTAACAAATAAAAAGAAACTTGAGGAAATTTCCACAGTTCAATTGAATGTGGAATGTTCGGCGGTTTTACTTAATAAATTGCATAAGAAACTAACTGATCCGGGTAGTTTTTCTATTTCTTATCTATTTGGTGATTTATTGGTGAAATATGCGTTGGCCGATTTAGGCGCCTTGATTAATTTAGTGCCTTATTCGTTATTCAAAAAATTGGGATTAGGAGAGCCTAATCCAACACGAATGAGTATCCAATTGGCAGATCGGTCTATTAAATACCCTATGGGTATTGTTGAGGATGTGCTTGTCAAAGTTGACAAATTTACCTTTCCGGTTGATTTTGTCATTCTTGACATAGAAGAGGACACCGAGGTTCCGCTTATTCTCGGTTGCCCTTTTCTCGCCACCTCACGCGCCATTATAGACGTTAGTAACGGTAAACTTCTCCTTAGAGTCGGACATGAAGAAGTTACTTTTACTGTCAAATCATCTATGAAAAATACGCTTGCTAATGACGACTCATGTTTCTTTTTGGAGGCTTCCCCCGATGAAGACTCCATTTTATTTTCTGAAAATTTTTATTCACCTATTGATCACGAAGAAAATTTTGAAACTTTAGATCTCATTTCTCATGAAAATAGTGATAACCAATCAGACACACATGAGCCTATTTTTGAAATTCTAGAACTAGGAAGTGACCGATTAAAAACCTCTTACGATGAATCTCCAACCTTAGAACTAAAAAAATTGTCGGATCATTTAAAATATTTATTCCTAGCGGAGGGTTCAAAACTTCCCGTTATTGTGTCAGCGTACTTATCGGATGAAGAAAAATTCAAATTATTAAATGTTTTAAAACGTCATTGCCACGCGATTGCGTGGAAAATTACGGACCTAAAAGGGATTAATGCCTCCTTTTGTACGCACAAAATTTTATTAGAAGAAAATTTTCATAAAACAATTCAACCTCAACGCCGACTAAATCCTAATATGAAGGAGGTAGTTAAGGCGGAGGTTATTAAATTATTAGACGCGGGCATCATCTATCCGATTTCGGATAGCACTTGGGTTAGTCCGGTACAAGTGGTGCCCAAGAAAGAAGGATTAACAGTAGTGCCAAATGATAAAAATGAATTAATCCCTACTAGAACCGTTACCGGATGGCGGGTTTGCATCGACTACCACAAATTAAATGATGCAACCGAAAATGATCATTTTCCTTTACCGTTCATTGACCAAATCCTTGAACGGCTATCCGGTCATGCTTTTTATTATTTTCTTGATGACCTCTCGGGATATTTCCAAATCCCAATTGCGCCCGAGGACCAAGAGAAAACAACCTTCACTTGTCCGTTCGGCACCTTCGCCTATCAGAGGATGCCTTTTGGTTTATGCAATGCGCTGGCAAACTTTCAAAGGTGTATGCTAGCGATTTTTGACGAGCTAGTGGAGGATATAATGGAAGTCTTCATGGACGACTTCTCCGTCTTAGGAGATTCGTTCAATTTATGTTTAGAAAACCTCTCCCGTGTGCTCCAAAGATGTGAGGACACTAATTTAGTGTTAAATTGGGAGACATGTCATTTTATGGTACGGGAAGGTTTAGTTTTAGGCCATAAAATATCTAGTAAGGGCATAGAGGTAGATAAAGCTAAAATAGAAACAATAGAAAAACTACCTCCCCCTTCCAACGTTATGGCCGTTCGTAGTTTTTTGGGGCATGCCGGTTTCTATCGCCGGTTTATTAAATACTTTCCAAAAATAAGCAATCCCCTCACTCACCTTTTAGAAAACGATGCAACGTTTCTTTTTGATGAAAATTGTTTGCAAGCTTTTTCTACTATAAAAGAAAAATTAATAAACGCACCTATCGTGATAGCTCCCAATTGGATCTACCTTTTGAAATCATGTGCGATGCTAGTAGTTTTGCCGTTGGTCCGGTCTTAGGACAATACATCAATAAAAATTTTCATCCTATCTATTATGCGAGCAAAACACTACCCACCGCACAAGAAAATTACACAACCACCGAGAAAGAACTTGCCGTTATTTTTGCTTTTGATAAATTTCGTTCTTATCTCACTTTTCCCAAGTCATTGTTTTTACCGATCATTCGACCTTGCGTTATCTCCTAACCAAAATAGATGCAAAGCCTAGATTGATTATGTGGATATTGCTTCTTCAAGAATTTGACTTGGAGATTCGGGACAAAAGAGGAGTGGAGAATCTGGCGGCGGATCCTCTTTCTCGGTTGGAGAATCCCAACTTGGAGGAGTTTTTCAAAGTGGACATCGATGATGCATTTCCCGAGGAGCGCCTCCTCGCTTTATATAAGGTAATGACTCTCCCCACACCTTGGTTCGCCGATTTCGCAAACTTTCTTGCTGCAAGATTTCTCCCAAAAGATTTTTCTTATCAAGAAAAGAAGAAATTCTTTTCTGATTTGAAAAACTATTTTTGGGAGTATCCGTTTCTTTTTCGAGTTTGTGCGGACCAAGTAGTGCGGAGATGTGTTTCTCATGAGGTGGGCGCCCAAATATTGAAACATTGCCACAAGGGACCCGCCGGCGGGCACTATAAAGCAAATCGGATGACGTGGAATGTACTTGAGGCTGGCTTCTATTGGTCGAGCATCTTCAATGACGCTCACGCACATGTAAGTCGTCGTGAACAATTCAACGCTCAGGTAATATTTCTCACCTCAATGAAATGCCTTTAAATTCATTTTTAGAAATTGAGGTTTTTGATTTATGGGGAATCGACTTTGTCGGCCCGCTACCAACTTCCTTTGGAAATCGTTATATTTTGGTAGCGGTTGACTACATGTCACGGTGGGCGGAAGCACAAGCCCTTCCCACCAATGATGCCCGAGTTACGACCCAATTTCTCAAAAAACTCTTTTCACGATTTGGAGCACCACGGGCAATATTGAGTGATAGGGGAACTCACTTTTGTAACGCACAATTTGAAAAAGTTTCATCTAAATATGGCGTTACACATAGGTTGGCCACCCCCTATCACCCTCAAACTAGTGGCCAAGTAGAAGTAGTAAACCGTGAACTTAAACGAATATTAGAAAAAATAATTTTTACAAATAGAAATGATTGGTCGGTTAAGTTTGACGATGCACTCTGGGTTTATCGGACTGCGTACAAGACCTCTATCAGTTGTATGCCGTACCGATTGGTCTATGGGAAAGCATGTCACTTACCGGTTGAGCTTGAGCACCGCGCCTTTTGGGCGCTTAAATTTTTAAATCTAGATGAAAATTTGTCTTCCGAGCTCCGGAAATTCCGAATTAATGAGCTCGATGAGTGGCGCTCCTTCGCCTACGAAAGTAATAAACTTTATAAGGAGCGCACAAAATTTTATCATGATAAAAAAATTAAGCACCCCAAAGACTTTAAGCCGGGAGACCAAGTTCTCCTCTACAATTCGCGTCTGCGACTTTTTCTGGGAAAACTCAAGTCCCGTTAGTCCAGCCCTTTTATTGTAAAAGAGATGTGACCCTATGGGACATTCCTTATCTTGCACCTGGAAAAAGGCAAATTCAAAGTGAACGGACACCGGTTGAAAATATTTTTCGCCGGCGATATTACTAATGAGCACCGGGAGGAAATTAACCTCCCGAATCCATAAATTAGTGCCCCACTTTGGTCGAGCTCAACGACCATAAACAAAGCGCTTGTAGGAGGCATCCCATCGTTATTTTTTTTTATATTTTTGTTTTATTTATTTGAGTTTTTGCAGGTGTGAAGAATCTTTGCGGCGTGACGATCGATCGGGTTCGAACGTCATCTTCATGCGATTCCTTCATGTCAGTAATTTTTGTTTAGTTTATTTTATTTCTGTCAAAAATATATATGATAGCAAAAAAACTAAAAAAAGGAAAAATAAAACAAAAAAAATTTCTGTTCGTACACGCCTCTGTCACAGGCATGACCTACGGGTCATGGGCGTGTCATAGACGGGTTTAGCCTATTTTGCGAAACTCGCGGATGGTTTTGCTGGCCCTTTTTTTCGTCCGTCTTTCGGACATGACATGGGCGTGACCAAGATGGTCACGGGCGTGTCATCCCCGTGTCGCGGGTATCAGAGGCATTGACCAGATCGCGCCTCGGATTCCCACGGCGTATTTGATTAGGCCGACACGCACATAGGTCACATGCGTGACCCTGGGGCGTGACAGTGGAATCTAAGGCCAGCGCCTCGGATTCTCGTACGGCCCCCTAGGATACCCTTTACACGCCCAAAGTCACGGGCGTGACTCTAGGGCGTGATTAGCGAATCTGAGGCAGGGAGCCTTAGATTCCTTTTTTTAATTTTTAATAAGTACACGCCCCTATCACGGGCGTGACAGGGGGTGTGACCGACCCGAGAATTCCTATAAATAGGATTTCTCCCCCTTTCTTTCCTCCACACCATCCAGCCCTCCTCCTTCCCTTAGCCAACCCGAAAACCCATTTTCCTCCCTCCTTCCACAATGCCTCGCCACCACCCTCGCTCCACTGCTTCCTCCTCCAAGCACCCTGCGGATCCCACCGTGGCGGAAGCCATGCTCCTTTTTGAGAACCCTACCCAGCAAGGTCGGAGCGAATGCCTGCGCGCCAAACCCCTTGGCGTATTCCGCATCTTGGATTGGGCAATCTTCGCTACCTTTGGAGCTGCGGATTTGGTTCGTGAATTTCTATCCACTCCTGGATGGAGTTCCCTCTTCTCCATTTCTGAGCACGCTTTCCTTGAGCTCACCGTCGAGTTCTTGGCGTCTTTTGAGTTCCGTTGGGCGGCGAATGATGATTTCATCGTCTTTCTCATCGGTAGGGTGATGCATCAGCTCACCATCCGCCAACTCAATGTCGCCATGGGCTTTTGCTCGGAGGCCTTTTCCCAATCTCCCGCCTATCTCGGTCTACTTACTAATTTCCCTCCCAATGTCAACCTTCTCACCTTTTGGGCGGAATTCAGTAATGACACCGCGCCCTACACCCCCAAGAAATATAAAGACAGTCACCTCATTTCCCCGCTTTGTGCATTCTCCACAACCGCCTCACCTTTACTCTTTCTGGTCGCGGCGACAGCCATGAGGTGGTGACTCTAGCAGATTTACTATATTTATATAGTATGTTTTACTAAGTCCCACTCTACCTTGGTTATTTGCTCGCAATTTTCTTTCGGCACCCGACCGAAAATGCGAGGTTGGGGGCGGTGCACGGCAGGAACTTCATCACTTTTCTCGCCAAGCAGATCGGTCTTTGGGATGCTCATCCGCGACTGAGCTGCGTTCAGACGCCGCAAGTCATTCAGTTCCAGACCCTCAAGGCCCTTGGCCTTACGCGGTGACGAGATGGAGAGTTTGAGTCCATCCCCCCAGCGGTCGGTGGAGGGGATCTTGATCTTGATTTCGGTGTCGGTCCTAGTGGCAGTATTCACTCTCCCCACATTCCACTACCACCACAGGATCCTTCTTCAGAGCCCGGTCCTCAAAGCTATTGGGATCCTCAGTTTGGATCTATTCACACACGCTTAGCCGCGATGCAGACTGACTTTGATGCTTGTTTTGTGAGTTTTGACGGTCGATTTACCACGCTGGAGGAAAGTCAAGCTTCTTCTATGACACATATTGAGCGTGAGTTTATGGACCTACGGACGTACTATCAGCAGCTGAGGTACCATAGTGATGAGGATTAGGTTTCTTTTTCTTTGGGTTTGTAGTCGGTTGCCATGTATCTTTTTATCTTTTCTTTTCAGTTGTCATGTATCTTTTATTAAAAAAATCAAAAATATATTTTGCTTCAGTCATGTCTTACAGGTACATTTTGGTGCTGAATGGACCTCTTCAGGGAAGTCTCCTTACCTTTTCTTTATTTATTTTTCCATTGGGGATAATGTATTGTTTAAGTATGGGGGGCATTTCTCAAGCAAAACATACAAAAAAATCATAAAACTTTTCCAAAAAAATCATAAAATGTTTTCAATTTTCAATTTTATTTTTACTTAGTATTCACAAAAATACAAAAAATTGAAAAAAAAAGAAAACAAAAATATCAAAAATTTCAAGAAAAATAGAAAATCGAAATTAAATTTCTTAGAAAGGGATGTTTGGGATATCACCCCATCTTACCTCCTAGTACCGGTGAGAGCCCTTCACAGGGTATACCTCGGGAAGTCTAAGAAATAACAAAAAAATTAGGGTTAATTTAAAAATTAGAGAAATCTTTATTTCTATATTTATTCACATGTGACATCCATAGTATTCAACTTTTACAGTATTTAGAAGATTTTTGATGCTTTAATTGAATTTTGAATTTTGGAGTAGAACTGTTGGCCATGTTGTGTTTCTATTCAAGTGCACATGTTTGTAGAATTTAAGTAGAATTAAACATTCAGCATATAATTAGATTTTTATTTTTCTAAATGCGTAGAAATAATTTATTTTACTTTTACTTTGAAACCGGTAAAATCTAAGAATAATTTAGGAGAGTGTGTAGAAGTTTACTAGAGAGATATTTCGCGGATCAAGAAAGAGATATTCTTTCTCGATGTCTAGAACTTGCCCTCTAGCTATTCTCAAGACTTTGCATATGTTAAACTCATTAGCATAAATATGATTTAGGCACTTCTTTTGGCAAGTTTGAGCCTTTGCACCCTTACCTAACATTTTATCTTTGTTAAGCCAATTTGAGCCTATACCCTTCCTTTTGTTTTAGCTCCACCAACACTTTACCAAACATAAAAAGCATCCTAATTACACACCTAAGACCGAGCTTGAAATTATATATACAAAACCGGTTTATGAGTGATTAGGAGCCATTTTATTTTGGTGGCTAATTGAAAGAAAGAGTTTTTTATTTTTCATTCCTCCTCAAAAAAAGATGAAAAAAATATTTATAAAAAAAATGAAAATAAATAGAGGAAGTTGAAAAAATCTTCAACATGTTAAGAAAAAGAAACAAAGGAATTTAGGAATTGGCGGAGTTCTTCAATTTATTTCTTTTGTGCAAGCTCTCATTAGGTTTTGGTGTGTCTACCCATCATTTTTATCTTTGATTTTCCAAACCAAAAAAACTTAAGCCTACATTTCAACTTAGTTAAGCCCTACTGATTTGTGCTTATAAGTTAAACTAGTACCGTGACGAGAGTGTGAAAGGGCAAGCCTATGACAATCAACATTGATGGATTTATTTGGAGGGTACCCCAATCTTCGATTTGTGCAATGTTATCTTAGTAAGCACGCTACTTTCTCTCTAAATGTGATTTTAGGATTTACCGAGTTTTCATTTTCGAAGTAAAAATAATAAGTGAAAAAATATTTTAGAAAAGTAAAAACTAATTTGTATGCTGAGTAGGTTTTTCTACAAAAATAACTACGTGCATAGGCATAAGATCCGCATTCTACTCCTTAGGTTCAATTTTCGTTTCTAGCGTTAAAATTTTTCTACTCTCTATGAAAAGTTGTTTGCTCGGGATGAGCAAACGAGTAAGTATGGGGGTATTTGATAACTCTAATTTTATCCATATTTTTATATAATTTTTATTTAATAAGTAATTAGTTTATAAATATATTTTATGAATTTATTATCTAATTTCTTTAATTTCTTATTTTAGGTTCAATCTGGGCTGCAGATTTAAATATGGAGTTTATAGGATTGATCAGGAGACAAAGCTGGACAAAGCCGAAAAAATGCAAAGTACACGCCCCGGTCACGGGCGTGACCACCAGGTCATGAGTGTGACATCCAGACGTGACCCTGGTGCGTGATCCAGGGCTCACTGCCACATCAATTAAAAGTACACGCCCATTGGTCACGAACGTGACCATGCTGACCCGAGCGTGTCAACCAGGCGTGACACGTAGATGACGATCCAGGCCTCCACTCCACGTCTGATTAAAGTTACACGCCCTGGCACGAGCGTGACATCTTGGTCACGGGCGTGACTGCGAACCGTGACATCCAGGCATGCCAAATTTAATGCAACAGTTTCAAGGCCTGACGGTTTTTGCCTCACACATCCTTGGTCACGGGCGTGACCATGGGCGTGAACCTTCCAACAACAGTCGAAGTTTTTCCCACCGTTTCTGATTCTCGCCGTTTTCAGCAACCGACAAGACACGCCCTAGGTCACGGGCGTGAGCTAGGGGCGTGACACACTAATTAACGATTTTTGGCGGTTTCGCGGCAACGTTCCCATGACTTGAAGATGACGGTTCCGAACCTTACACGCCCTTGGTCAAGGACGTGACCTAGGGGCGTGAACATCCAACAAACTTACCTATAAATTCCAGATAATTCCAGAAGCTGAGGAGGAGATTTTTAGGGAGCTTTAGTTTTGTTTTCTTGCTTTATTTCTTGCATTTTAAATTCATAGTGTAGCTTTTATTTCAAGTCCTTTTATAATCATGTCTCTCTTCAACCTTTCATGTAATTCTCCCATCATGATGAGTAGCTAATTTTCAATTAGCACTTGATCATGATGAACTTTGGAATGGAATAAATTTCTTCTTTTTATCTCAAATTATCAAGCTCTCTATTTTTATGTACTTCGGTTTATCTTTGATTTTAACTTCATCGAATTCATAAGTTGCAAATTATGTTTATTCGATCTTAGATCCATATCCTAAATTTACCGAGAGGTTGTGGATACGAGTAGATCACTCAAGGATAAAGAGAGTTTCATGCATCCCTCAAGAGAGGAAGGCAAAATTCTTCCGCATTGGAGTCAATTCCATTAGTGAGGTTCACCGTCTAAAGCAATCTTAGGTTTTTTGACTGGCCGAAAGGTCTTAATCGATCAACTCAAGGTTAGTCAAATGCGTATTCTTGAGAGAGGCGCTTCATAGCTATGGAACCTCCACGGTCAAAGTTAATAATTTAGATGCTTGTATTTTATCATTTCATGGAAATTTATTCTAACCTAAAGGGATTCTAGATCAAGTGCAAGTTTTCCTATCATCGTATTTCTCCTGTTAGTTTAACGTTTTCTTTACAAAATTCGCAAAACCAATTTCCGTTCGATAAAATAATAGCTCTTCCTTGTGAGTACAAGTACTGAACGGTCCCCGAGTTTAAATACGACATTTCCTATATTATATATCGATAGGCGCACTTGCATATTCCAAGATTATAGTTTGGATATAATTTAAAACTATATAAATTGTTCATCAAGAAATCTCCTCATCCATGGCATTCTTCCAATGAGGAATAGTAAGGGACTCCTGGTAGGAATGGGGGGTGGCAGTGGCCGAGATAGCCAGTGTGAAAGCCCTGAGAGAAGGGGTAAGACGATCATAGGAAACAACAGCAGCAAGCGGGTGTTGGGTACATGCCCGAACCCCTTTGCAAAGAGCAATGGGGAGATCCAGGTCAGCGGGCTCCTCAGTATCTGGAGCATCCGTGGTGGAGAGAGCTGGCCCGGGAGTAGAGAGAGATGGATGCGGAGAGGAGGGAGATATCGCAGGAAGTGGTCACGATGGAGGAGATGGTGGAGATGGTGGAGGTGGTGGAACATTAGTAGGTGGAGAGGGAACGAATGGGTTGGTATGAGAAGTAGGATCAACAGGAGTAGAGGAGGAGGCAAGAGAGAAGTAAGAAGCATTTTCAAAGAAGGTGACATCCGCAGAGACGAACTGCTTGCGGGTAACAGTGTCAAAGCAATAATAACCTTTCTGACTGGTAGAGTACCCCAGAAAGACACATTTAGTGGCCCGTGGTGAGAGTTTGTCACGGGTGGCAGCAGAAGAGTGCACAAAGGCTGTGAACCCAAAGATGTGTAGAGTAAGAGGAAACAGATTCTTGTTCGGATAAAGAATGGAGAATGGGGTGGCATCGTGGAGAACTGCGGAGGGAATGTGATTGATGAGATAGTAGGAGAGGAGACAGCATAGCCCCAATAAGAGCGAGGAACGTGCATCTGTGTCATCAGAGTGCGAGCAATATCGAGGAGGTGACAATTTTTGCATTCTGCCACACCATTTTGCTGTGAGGTATAGACACAGCTAGTTTGATGAATAACACCATGTTGCATACAGAAAGAAGAGAAATTATGGCTAAGATATTCATTAGCATTGTCAGAACAAAAGAATTTAATAGATGTATCAAACTGAGTCTTAATCATATAATGAAATGATGTCCAGATAGAGAACAGTTTGGAGCGATCCTTTAGAAGATATACCCACGTACACATAGAGAAATCATCAATAAATGTGACAAAATATGAACTACCCCGACCGATGGTGAGGGTAGGAACAGGCCCCCATACGTCAGAGTGAACAAGGTCGAACAGACGGGAAGAGCCATGACTTTGCGTTGGTGGGAAGGAGGAGCGGTGATGCTTGCCAAAATGATATGCATCACAGTTGAGAGGTGGATGATGCAGAGGGAGGTGGGGCAGAAGCTGGCGAATAAGTCGGGGAGGAGCATGACCAAGGCGAAGATGCCATTGGAGAAGATCTGTAGAGGAGGAGGAGAAGGCAGATAGAGAAGAAACATTGTCGAGGAAGTAGAAGTCGCCGCTCTCAGTCACAGTAGAAATCGTCCGTTGGGAGTCTAGATCCTGAAAAGAACAAGAAGTAGGAGTGAATGTGACGAAACACCGTACTTGCTTGCATAGAGAAGTAACCGATAATAAATTGCAAGGGAACTTGGGCACGTAGAGGGTATCTGCCAGGTAAAGAGACGGAGTGACTTGAACCGCTCCCGTCCTATTGATCGGTGAGTAAGAGCCATCCGCCACAAAGACCGGGCCAACCGATCATGTGTTTCTAGAAGAAAAAAACACTAAGGATTGTTTGTCATATGATTGGTAGAACCAGAGTCGTTCAACCATCTGCCATGAGTAACAACGTGGGCACTACTGGAAGATGTGACCACCGCGGCAGGCTGTGTGGAGGAGGTGGAGGCCATAGAAGAGAGACCGCGTGATCAAATAGGAGACCGCGCAAGAACAGCAGGAAGTGGAGAGAAAGAAGGTCGCGACGACAAGGGCAGAAACACCAAGCCAGGCTACCAGCAAGCAGGACGTGCAGCTAGGAAGACCGCAGCCAAGAAGTAGAGCAAAGCAATGGGAAAGAAGTCGCACGGCTAGAGAGAAGGCCATGCGATCAGGAGACAAAGAAGACCACGCGAACTAGGAGGAGTTCGCGAGAAAGGCAAACAAGTCATGCGAACAGAGCAGAGACCGCACGAGCAGAAACTGGCCATGCGAATAAAGGGAGATCGTGGGGAGAGAAGAGGTAGAGTAACCGTGGAAACAGGTCGCAGAGAAAAGAAGAGATAGGTCGCGCAAGGGAGAATAGGACGCGATGACTTAGGAATAGGTCGCGGCGACTAGAGAGCGGGAGCGGCTAGAAAAGGAGGCCGCACAACAGAGAACAAGTTGCGGTAACTTAGGAACAGTTCGCGGCGACTAGAGAGTGGGAGCGGTTAGAAAGGAGGGGCAGAGCGGGCGCCCACACAAGGGAATAAGAAACCACGCAAACAGGGCGCAACAAGAGAAGAAACAGATTGCAAGAACAGGTTGCGAGTCGAGGAACAAGCCACGCGGACAGAGAGGTCTCAAAAAATTCAGGAGGAAAAGATCGAGTCCTCTGATACCATGTGCGAACAGAAAACAAGAGACCGAAAATATGGAGTAACAAAAGTTTTTATTACCCAAAAAGGTATCTATTACAAAGGTATAACCTCCCTTTTATATAATGGAGGAGATGAGAGAGATTACGATTAAGCAATGTGAGACTAAATAATTACAGGTGTAAGAGGTTTAACATAAAACAAGCCGAACAGGCCGCGCAGTTAAATGAATGGGCTAACCGCCCAGCCACCACAAGAAAGAGAGAACAAGCCATCATAGGAGACCACCAAATTGCCCGGTCTCTAAGCCGCCTGGAACAAACCGTCAAACCGCCTGGATAAGCACAGCAATAGTCCAGCCACCAAACCGCAGGAGAGAAACCAACAGACCGCACGGTCTCCAAACCGCCAGAATCAGACCGCCAGACCGCACGGTCTCCATACAGCAACAAATTCGTGATTTGGAGGCATTAGAGATCTCTTGTGTTGACAAGAAGACGAGTGTCGAAGCACAATTGAACTGGACAGAGGTGCAGTATGACCTTGCTGATAGGATTCGACAAGCCCTGGTTGGGGATGACAGCATGAAGCAGATCATGGATGAGGCTTTGGATGGGTCAAATTCCCAATTTATTGTTAAGGATGGACTATTGTGGAGGGACAGTCGTTTGTGCATCCCAAATGTAGGTAAACTGCGGGAGGAATTGATGTACGAGGCTCATCATACCAAGTACTCGATTCACCCGGGGAGCACAGAAATGTATTGTGATATGAAAAAATTGTTCAGGTGGCTAGGACTTAGGAAGAACGTGGCACTTTATGTGGCGAAGTGTCAAACGTGCGCCTTAGTGAAGGCGGAGTTCCAGAAGCCCGGAGGTTTCTTGAAGTCCTTACCTATCCCGGAGTGGAAGTTCGACGATATTTCAATGGATGTTTTGCATGGGTTGCCAAGGTCGCAGAAGGGAAACGACGCCATCTAGGTGATCGTAGATCGATTGACGAAAGTGTCGCACTTCATTCTGAATAGGAAGGATGATTTAGTGTATAAGCTAGCAAAACTCTATGTAGATAACATTGTTCGACTGCACGGTGTGCACCGCAATATTGTGAGTGACCGAGATGGGCGCTTCACGTCCAAAAACTGGAGGTTAGTGCATCAATTATTAGGAACCAAGCTGAGTTTCAGCATGACATTTCATCCGCAGACGGATGGTCAGACCGAGAGTGTCAACAAGACGATGGAGGACATGCTTCGCCTGTGCGTCTTAGATTTCAAAAGAGGTGGGAAGATAACTTGTACATGGTGGAGTTTCCTTATAACAATAGCTACCAAGCAAGTATTCAAATGGCTCCCTTCGAGGCCCTTTACGGTATAAAATGTCGCATGCCGTTGTCTTGGTTGGAGACGGGTGAGTCGAAGCTGTACAAATGACAAGAAGTGGAAGGCTCCACTTCATTGGTACAAACAATACAAGAATGATTGCTGATCGCTCAGGACAGGCATGCTAAATACTATAATGCCAAGCATAGGAACGTTGAGTTCACTGTTGGTGACTGGGTATATTTGAAAATTAAGCCGTTCAAGGGTGTCTCACGGGTACGATGCTTGAAGAAGCTGAGTTCGAGGTACCTTGGACCGTTTGAGATTCTAGAGTGAATTTGGTGAAGCATCTTATCGACTAAAGCTATCAGTGGAACTAAGTAGTCAACACGATATATTCCACATATCGGTGTTGCGGAAGGCGGTGCAAGAGCCTTCGTAAGTGATTGCGGTCGATCAGGTACCGGTTGATAATGTGTTGACGACGAAGGTCAAGCCCATTCGCATTGAGGACTTTGAAGTCAAGCGACTTTATAACAAAGACATCAGGATGGTTAAAGTCCAATGGGACAACTGCGATCGTGAGAAGATTTTGTGGGAACGAGAGCAGACCATACTTGAGGAGTATCCCGAGCTCTTCTACTCAGGTACCATTTAAGTTTGAGTACTTTCTATTCCATATTTCGGGACAAAATTCTTTTAAGGGGGGTGGGGGGGATTGTAACGCCCCAAAACTAGGAAATGATTTGGTACCATGTTAAGGCCAATTTGGGGCCTGATAAGGGTTAAACGGCATGGGACACGGGCATGAACATGACCGTGTCCTGCTACGAGTTCGACAATTTTCCGTTTGGTCGACAAAATGCATTCGATGATCCTTGGAGGTCGGGCACACGACCTGAGACACGGGCATGTACAGGGCTGTGTCCTACTCTGTGTTAGCCGGGCTGTGTCGGGTGAGGAACACGGCCTGAAATACAGGCGTGTACTGGTCGACACGGATGTGTCAAAAGTTGACATGGGCGTGTCGAGAAAGTGTGTCCTGCTCTGTATCGATAGAGTGGTGTCGAGTGATGCATATGGCCCGGGACACAGGCGTGTCAGAGGCTGACACGAGCATGTCAAGCTATTACACAGGCGTGTCTCATGGTCGTGTCTTGGTCGGGACGCGACAGTTTCCTATGTCGCTTGAGGGACACGCCCTGTATCACGGGCATGTAATAGGTTGACACAGGAATGTCAAGCAGTATACTGACGTGTCTGAGCCTGTGTACTGTACTGCGTTCGACGATTGTGTTCAGATCGTGAGACACGGCCTGTGACACGGGCGTGTCACACGCCGTGTTCGGCCCAGGAAAGTGATTTTAGGTGGAAATCTTGGTCGATCATTTCCTTCAAATGGGATCCAAGGGTCCAGATTTGTCCTTGTTATTATAAGTCCGGGAGTAGGGGGTGAAACCCTCATTTCTCTTCTTGGACATGTGAAGTACTCTTTATTTCTGCATAGGAAACTCGCTATCGCGAGTATACGGTGAGTGTGAGGTGTTCCTTCGGGTGGATATGAGTAGTCCCCCTAGTTTTGCATGTAGAGTCCAGAATCGAAGTACAGATATATGCATGGTGTGTGAAGCCTACCCGGATAAGTTGGTCTGGATCGGTGAAGTTTCATTATGCATGAATAGCCGGAGAAGACTGCATGACGATGGTTGTTTTTGGGTTTTCTACGTGGTAGATTGCAACAGGGAGTCTTGGGGATTAACTCCAAGGTGCACTCGGAAATCTAGGTAGAAGCGAATTTCTGCCATATCGGTAGCCTGGGAGCCAGCCGTGTACATAACCAGGTTATGTATGATTGTATGATCGATACTTTGGGACAGGGGGAAACTTGGCCTGTGCCGATGGCTAAATTGTCATGGCGAAGTGAGCAATGGGCAGGTGGAACCCTACCCACTCCATTTACTTCGGTTAATACGACCTAAAGTACATGAGACTTACTGATAATTTGGAGAGCGAGTCTAGGATGCGGCTGAAAGGACTAAATGCTCACGAGGTTTGGCGTCTTGGGGGCGGTGGAGTCGCGGAACGGACTGGGTTCGGACCGGATTCACCGAGTAAGTGCCCTGAGAGCACGGGGTGCGTGGCCGTGCGTGCCTACACCTATGGTGAAGTGTGCTTATGATTGTACTTACACTATACTGTTTGGTTATGCTAATAAAGTGCAGGGAAGGAGCATCACCGCCCCGAGTAAAGGGGCGGGATCGTTATAATTTGGTCAGATTTAGTTGACCGTTGCTTTTGTTTGCCACCACTGAGGTGGAATGTTGATTGCAGGTGCTGCGGAGCCTAGTGGCAAGTAGCGGGCTGAAGCCCTGATGTTGTGCCGGCCCTTGAAGGCCAAAGCGAATGTTTACTTTTTATGCTCATGTGTGACCGGCCTGCGTGCTGATGTATGGAAGACATTTATTGCTTTAAGTAAACTCTTGTAAGGTCATAAGGCCATGTACTTTGTGTATTTGTACGCTCATTCCTACTTTGGGTTTTTAGTGGAAATTCATGTTTTGGTTTGGGTTCTTATAGCTATTTTAAAAAGCTTCCGCTAGAATGCTCTGAGTTAGGACGCATGTTTCCTTTGGCGGTAATTTGGTATTAATACGTAACTCCACTAGTTGTCCGTTGTATATGGCGTGGGGCCCCGGCCAGACCTTCTGTTATATCCCATGTGATGGATGGGGGTGTTACACCGATGAATAACTTAACGCAACTGTATCTAAAAGGATTTGAACTAAAATAAACTTTTAATAAAAAGAGATCCTAAATTTCAAATTAATTAAGTCGGAGACTTGGCCGTGGAGGTTCCACTAAAATAAGCTCACAAATCTCTAGGACTATCACTCACCTGAACATTAAGACTATTCGTTCGGACTCTCGTTCGACGAAGGATTCCTCTAAATGTCTGCATTACGCTAAGAACCCCGCTATTGGGTGGGGAACCCAATCCGGTAGAGTTTGCGCGCCTCCTCTCTAGAGGGTTAGTGCGGAACTCCATTTACCAAGGGGTGATCGGTCCATACGCACAGCCTCTCGGCTAGCTAGCGTATGCACTATGTAAATAGAGCTCACACATCGATATGTGATTCTACGCATCGTAAACCCGGGGCAAACCTTAAGTAATTTAATTAATTGGAAAAATAGGACCTTTAATTATTTAAAGCCATTTTATCTGTCCCAATGCTCTTCGATACTAAGGGCTAAGAGCGGTTAGCCACTCATCGGAATGGGGACGACTTGTAAAAAGAAAAATTGCAGAATTTGAAAGTGCAAGTTCTACTCAAACGAGTAGGAGGGAAAGGAAAGCAGTAAAAAAAAGCTGAAAATGAAAACTGAAAATGAATGCAGAAAATTGCGAGTCCTACTCAAATGAGTAGGCGGGAAATGAAAGTGAGTCGTACTCAAACGAGTAGGAGGAAATAAATGCACACACTTACGCACTCTACAGAAATGAAAACACACGCACTCTACAGAAAATTAAAAAACACACACTTTACATAAAGTAAAACACAAGTACACACTCGACAAAAATTAAAAACACACACACACACACACTACAGAAATGAAAAACTCCGCTCTACAGAAATGAAAAACTCCACTCTGCAGAAATGAAAAACACACCCACTCTACATGAAATAAAACACCTGCACTCTACTTGAATGAAAACAACACACACGCAATAGAAATTAAAATGCACACACACACTCTACTGGAAATGAAAAATTCCACTCTACAGAAATAAAACGCACACACTCTACATAAAGTAAAACACACACACACACACACACTACAAAAATAAAGAAAGCGATAAACACTAACTCATACACGCACACACTCTACAGGAATGAATAAAAGCTATAAAATTATCTCATACACGCACGCACACAAGCGAAAAATGCGAAAAAGAAAGTGTTCTAAAAACTAAAATAACTATATTTTTACCGGTGGAATGTGATACAAATGCGTAAAAAGTAGAAATTAAAATTAACAGCGCAAAAGTTTTTGAAAATAAAAGCAAAATGAAAAGGCTCAAAAAATTAAAACGACTACATTTTTACCGCTAGAATGCGACAGAAATGCATAAAAAGAGGACAAAAAAATTAAAGGAGCAAAATGGTTTTTGAAATAGAAGCAAAATAAAGGTGTTTGAAAATTTTAAACAACAACTTATTCATTCATATAGCTTTATAGAAATGCTAAAAAAGTGAAAATAAAGTTAAAAAGAACAAAAAGTTTTACAAACCTAAAAAGACTGAGTAAAGAAGGAAAACAAATCCACTTTCAAACCATTTTTATAAATCTATAAGAATGAACATAAAAGTGCAGAAAAATCCTAACACTAAACGAAGCTAAATAAAGTTAACGAAAACATAAAAAGATAAATCTATACTCATACACGCACACACTCATTTTAAAGACAAGAAAAAAAGATAAAACAAAAATAAAAAAGATTGCATAAGGAGGGGCGCTCAGATGCATTCCAAAATCATATAAAGAGAAGAAAAAAAACATATTTTATTAAGTAAAAGAACGAGTTACAAAGACACTAAGGCTCTATTTGTTTGGGCGTTTCACTTCTCCGTTTTGGGCAAATGCCGCCGGAAGGAGGGTAAACAAATGAACCTCCGGCGGCGTTTGCTCCGTTTCCACCCGCCCACCTTGAGAAAATCCCCAAAATGCTCTATTTGGAGTAGCCACCTCCCCCCTCCGATTCGAACTCTCCGTTTCCACCCGCCGGATCCACCCGCCACCGCTAAAACAAATGAAGCCTAAAACAAAAGTTAAGGAGAGGGGGGGGAAATTCCCTTACAAGGCTTTTGAATGCATTCTAGCAGCACAACCCCTAGACAAAATAGTTCAAAAAAAGGAATAGTAGCTCATATAACAACTTCCTATTTATGGGAAAAAATTTCAAGGTACACGCCCTGGGACACGGTCATATAGGGAGGCGTGTAACTACTGTACATGAGTCGGTGCTGAGATTTGACGCTGGTTTGACTTTGTGGCTATACATGTGGCGAGTCACGAGCATGTCACATGTGACACGGGTGTGTCATTGAGGGTGTCGGGAAGGTTGAACGGGGACGACGTCGCGTCAATCAGTCGTCGACGACGTCTTGTCGGCCAGGTGGAGAAGTACATGCCTGTGTCGCATCTTGACACGGGCATATCGGGTCTGTTCAACAAACTTCGAGCGCGGTTCGTCGAGGTCGTGACACGGGTCTTGGTCACGGCCGTGTCATATTGGACACGGGTGTGTACTTGGGCGTGTTCAGTATTTTCTTTGCGGGCAACTGATTTCACTGGAAATTAAAGGTACACGCCCAAGTCACGGGCATGATCTGAAGTACACGAGCGTGTACTTGGCAAATTTTGACATTTCCTGAAAAAATTTAGGAAAATAAAATAAAGCTAAGTTAGCAATGTATTTACAAAAAAGAGCATTTTATTAAAGAAAAATAACTAAAAATGACAAAAAAATAAACTAAAATGACTTATTTATTATACATAAAAATATGTATATTTACAACTCATCAACTACCCCCATACTTAGGTTTTTGTTATTCCAGAGCAAAAGTTGGAGATATACTTATAAGAAATTAAAAAAAATCCTAAGTTTAGTAACCGCTTGAATTAATTGAAAGAAAGATCTAAATAAACATGCGAGGTATAAGAGTTAAATCCTAAATTATGACAAAAATTTTAATAAAGAAAGAGTTTCAGCTAAAAACTTCTGATATAATCAAATTGATAGCAAAAAAGTTTATTTGTTATGTTAATAAAATAGATTGGATTTATGAAAACTTTAGCTTATAAGAATTAAAAGAAATAATTCAATTTACAAATTATGCTCTCAAAATTATTTTAAATTAATTCTAACATCATTTGAAATTAACGGAGGGGGATGTTGATGTTTATGAAGAGGGCTTTGGTTAGAGGTGAGGGGTATTTTTTTTCGCTCGAATCTCTAATGAAATTTTTTGAATGTGGATGTTTAGGAAAACGAAATCTTATTTTTCATAACATAATATTTTTTAACAACTTCATAATAACCCAATGTATATGTATAGGAGTAATGAATTTTATCTTCTTACTCCATAACATATAATATTATTAAATATTGGATGCCTATGTTTACAGAACGAAATCTTATTCTCATTGACATGAGATCTTTTAAGGGTCAAAATCATGCCAAGTGTGACATGAAAAAAGGAGATAGGTTTTTTTTCAGAAAAAAACTAGGTTTAAAATTTTTTTTTGAGAGCAGCCTTTATAAATTAAAGGTTCTTATACTTCAAAAAAAACTTGGTGTAAACATAATTTGAAATCTAAGTTTGTTATTTTCTAACAAAATAAATGTGTAACTATTTAGATAAGTAGAAGTGGTGCTGAAAACAAGTATCTTATCTAAAATAAAAAAAATAAGCATAAAAAATTCTTTAAAACTTAACTCAAAATATCCAAATCTATTGATCTTCAAGTAATAAACGAATAGTAAGCAAAGAATTAATAAAATTCGCTTACAAATAAACTCGCAACTAGATTTTTGGAGAGCGAAAAAGGGTTAAGAATGAGACATTCGATTTATTCGTTACATAATAAACATTTTTTTGGGGATTTTAGGGTTTTTATCTTTTTTTTGTATATTTGATTTATTATCTTTTTTTGGAATTTTTAGAGTTATTTTCTTTTTTTGGATTTTTGATTTTCTTTTATTTTTTTTTTATTTTTTTTTATTTTTTTAACATTTTTATAAATTTATTTACAAAAAGGGGAGAGAAAGATGTGTTATTTATAAAGAAGAGAGGGGTAAAAGAGAGATTTTTTACAAAGAAGAGAGGGAGAAAGAGAAAGATTTTTTTTACAAAAAATTTATAAAGTAAAACAACAATTTTTTTGAATTTTTTTTTATAAGTATTTTTTGTGATTTTTTGTGTTTTTGAATTTTTGTGGGATTTTTAATTATAAAAACAAGCAAAAATTGGTTTATTCTAAAACTTTTTTTGAAGTTTTAAAATTTTTTTTATTTTTTTACAAAAATATTTGCAAAGTAAAATTTTTTTTTTTTTATTTTTGTTTTATAAATTTTTTAAAAATTTGTGTTTTATGAATTTTTTTGAGTTTTTTTATTATAAAAAACAAGCAACAATATTTTTTTGGAGGTTTTAATTTTTTACATTTTTTTGTATTTTTGACGAGTACAAAAAATATAAGTGCGAAAAAAGAAATATGCGAGGAACGAGAATACCCCCATACTTAGTTTCAACATTGTCCCTAATGTTGCAAGATAAACATGGGGAACGATAACAAAATAGAATGCATGAATGTACATAAAAAAAAGAGGAGGGGGCGGTAGGAACTTCCCTTAGATGAGTTTGGGGAGGCCCGGTATGAAAGCGAAAGCCTGCATTATTAATAATAGATAGCAGAAAGATAACTGAAAAATGAAAAAGATAAACTCGACCACAATTTTGCGGGAGGTAGGGGGTCAAGTGAGAGTGACTCGAAAGTAGCTAACGTCTTAGCTACAAGAGTGTGATAGAAATGTGTTCCCCTATCGCCTAAATTAACGTTAAGTGTGCCGAAGTGAAAAAAATAGAGGTATAATATTTAATAATAAAAACATTTTTATTTATTTCAAGTGTTTATTATTTTTTTGGTAAATATTTTTTGGGTTTTTTGAAAAGAAATATAACAACTTAAAACAAAATATAGATACAAAATTTTTTTGTGGTTTTTTAGGAGGGAATATTTTGGCTATATATATAGAGAGAGTTTTAATAACAATTATATATATATATATATCTTTAAGTAGTTTTTTAAGGTTTTTTAGTTGTTTTTTTAGTTTTTTAGATTTTTGTTGTTTTTTAGTTTTTAGAGTTTTTTCTTTTGGTTTTTTAGTGGTTAGATTTTTTTGGTTTTTAGTTTTTAGGTTTTTTTTTTAGTTTTTTAGTTTTTCGAGTTTTTTTGGTTTTTAGATAGTTTTTTTTGTTAGTGGAAAACGACATCATTTCAAAAGGATTTGAACTAAAATAAACTTTTAATAAAAAAAGATCCTAAATTTCAAATTAATTAAGGCAGAGACTTGACCGTGGAGGTTCTACTAAAATGAGCTCACCTATCTCTAGCAATATCGCTCACCTGAATATTAGGACTATTCGACCGGGATCTCATCTGACAAAGGATTCCTCTTAATGCCTGCATTACGCTACGAACCCCGCTATTGGGCGGGGAACCCAATCCGGTAGAGTTTGCGCGCCTCCTCTCTCGAGGGTTAGTGCGGAACTCCATTTACCAAGCGGTGATCGGTGCATACGCACGGCCTCTCGGCTAGCTAGCGTTTGGGCTATGGAAGTAGAGCCCGCACATCGATATGTGGTTCTACATATCGTAAACCCGGGGCAAATCTTAAGTAATTTAATTAATTAGAAAAACATGACCTTTAATTATTTAAAGCAATTTTATCTGTCTCAATGCTCTTCGATACTGAGGGATAAGAGCGGTTAGCCACTCATCAGAATAGGGATGGCTTGCAAAAAGAAAAATTGCAGAATTTGAAAGTGTAAGTCCTACTCAAACGAGTAGACGGGAAAGAAAAACAATAAAAGAAAGCTGAAAATGAAAGCAGAAAATTGTGAGTACTACTCAAACGAGTAGGCGGGAAATAAAAGCGAGTCTTACTCAAATGAGTAGGAGGAAATAAATGCACACACGCACGCACTCTACAAAAATGAAAACGCATGCACTCTACAAAAAATTGAAACACACACACTCTACATAAAGTAAAACACACGCACACACTCGACAGAAATTAAAAACACACACACACACTACATAAATGAAAAACTCCACTCTACAGAAACGAAAAACTCCACTCTACATAAATGAAAAACACACCCACTCTACATGAAATAAAACAAATGCACTCTACTTGAATGAAAACAACACACACACAACAGAAATTAAAACGCACACACACTACTCAAAATAAAAAACTCCACTCTACAAAAAAAACACACACACTCTACATAAAGTAAAACACACACACACACACTCTACAAAAATAAAGAAAGCGATAAACACTAACTCATACACGCACACACTCTACAGGAATGAATATAAGCTGTAAAAATTATCTCATACACGCACACACACAAGCGAAAAATGCGAAAAACAAAGTGTTCTAAAAATTAAAATAACCATATTTTTACCGGTGGAATGTGATAGAAATGCGTAAAAAGTAGAAATTAAATTAATGGAGAAAAAGTTTTTGAAAATAAAAGCAAAATGAAAGTGCTCGAAAAATTAAAATGACTATATTTCTACCGCTAGAATGCGATAGAAATGAAAAAAAAAGGGGACAGAAAAATTAAAGGAGCAAAATGGTTTTTGAAATAAAAGCAAAATAAAGATGTTTGAAAAATTAAAACAATAGCTTATTCATTCTTATAGTTTTATAAAAATGTTAAAAAGTGGAAATAAAGTTAAAAAGAACAAAAAGTTTTACGAAACTAAAAAGATTAAGTAAAAAAAAGGAAAACAAATCCACTTTCAAACCATTTTTATAAATCTATATGGATTAACATAAAAGTGCAGAAAAATCCTAACACTAAACGAAGCTAAATAAAGATAACAAAAATATAAAAAGACAAATCTATACTCATACACACACACACACACACACTCATTTTAAAAACAAGAAAAATAAAGATAAAACAAAAATAAAAAAGATTGCATAAGGAGGGGCGCTCAGATGCATTCCAAAACCATATAAAGAGAAGAAAAAACATACTTTATTAAGTAAAAGAACGAGTTACAAAGACACTAAAACAAAAGCTAAGTAGAGGGGGAGAAAATTCCCTTAAAAGCTTTGGAATGCATTAGAACATCACAACCCTTAGACAAAATTGTTCAAAAAAAGGAATAGTAGATCATACACCAACTTCCTATTTATAGGCAAAAATTTCAAAGTACACGCCCTGGGACATGAGCGTGTAGGGGGCATGTAACTTTTGTACATGAGTCGGTGCTGAGATTTGATGCTGGTTTGACTTTGCAGCTGTACACATGGTGGGTCACGGGCGTGTCATTGAGCACGTCGAGAAGGTTGCTCCGGGGATGATGTCGCGTCAATCAGTCAACAGCGACATCTTGTCGGCTAGGTGGATTACACGCCTGTGTCGCATCTTGATACAGGCGTGTCGGGTCCATTCAATGAACTTCGAACGCAGTTCGTCGAGGGAGTGACATGAGTCTTGGCCGTGACTGTGTCACATTGGACACGGGCGTGTACTTGGGAGTGTTCAGCATTTTCTTTACGGGCGGCTGATTTCACTGGGAATTGAAGGTACACGCCCAGGTCACGGGCATGACCTGAAGTACACGGGCGTGTACTTGGCAAATTTTGACATTTTCTGAAAAAATTTAGGAAAATAAAATAAAGCTAAGTTAGCAATGTATTTACAAAAAAGGAGCATTTTATTAAAGAAAAATGACTAAAAATGACAAAAACTAAACTAAAATGACTTATTTATTGTACGTAAAAATACGTATAATTGCAACTCATCAAATACGCCACATACTTAAGCTCTTGCTATTCCAGAGCAAAAGTTGGAGATATACTTATAAGAAATTAAAGAAATCTTAAGTTTAGCAACGGCTTGAATTAATTGAAAGAAAGATCTAAATAAACATCTGGGGTATAAGAGTTAAATCCTAAATTATGATAAAAATTTAAATAAAGGAAAATTTTCTTCTAAAAACTTCTTATATAATCAATTTGATAACAAAAAATTTTATTTGTTAGGTTAACAAAAATAGATTGGATTTATGAAAACTTTAGCTTATAAGAATTAAAAGAAATAATTCAATTTACAAATTATGCACTCAAAAATATTTTAAATTAATTCTAGCATCATTTGAAATTTGCGGAGGGGGATGTTGAGGTTTATGAAGAGGGCTTTGGTTTAGAGGTGAGGGGTATTTTTTTCTCTGGAACCTCTAATGAAATTTTTTGAATGTGGATGTTTAGGAAAATAAAATCTTATTTTTCATAACATAATATTTTTTTAACAACTTCATAATAACCCAATGTATATGTATAAGAGTAATGAATTTTATCTTCTTACTCCATAACATATAATTATTTTAAATATCGGATGTCTATGTTTACGGAACGAAATCTTATTCTCATTGACATGAGATCTTTTAAGGATCAAAATCATGCAAGTATGACATGAAAAAAAGAGATATGTTTTTTTCAGAAAGAAAACTAGGTTTAATAAAAAAATTTTGAGAGCAACCTTTATAAATTAAACGTTCCTATATTTCAAAAAAAAGCTTGGAGTAAATAAAATTTAAAATCTAATGTTGTTATTTTCTAACAAAATAAATGTCTAACTATTTAGATAAGTAGAAGTGGTGCTGAAAACAAGTACCGTATCTAAAATAAAAAAATAAGCATAAGAAATTCTTTAAAACTTAACCCCAGATATCTAAATCTATCGATCTCCAATTAATAAACGAATAGTAAGCAAAGAATTAATAAAATTTGATTATAAATAAACTCGCAAGTAGATTTTTGGACAGCGAAAAAGGGGTTAAGAATGAGACATTCGATTTATTCATTACAAAATAAACAATTTTTTTGGGGATTTATCTTTTTTGTATTTTTGATTTATTATCTTTTTTTTGGATTTTTAGAGTTATTTTATTTTAGGATTATTATTTTTTTTGGATTATGGATTTTTTAAATTTTTTTGAGTTTTAAGTTTTTTTTTTTGATTTTTTAAATATTTTTATCAATTTATTTACAAGAAAGAGGAGAGAAAAATGTGTTATTTACAAAGAAGAGGGGGAAAAGAGAGATTTTTTATAAAGAAGAGAGGGGAGAAAGAGAGATTTTTTTTTACAAAAAAATTACAAAGTAAGACAACAAATTTTTTGAATTTTTGTTTTATAAGTATTTTGTGTTTTATGAATTTTTTGGGATTTTTAATTATAAAAACAAGCAAAAATTTGATTATTCTAAAGTTTTTTTGAAGTTTTATAATTTTTTTTTGAAAATTTTTTTGTTTTATGAATGTTTTTGGAAGAGAGTGCTTATTTTTTAAAAAAATATTTACAAAGTAAAAAAAGTTTTTGATTTTTTTAAAAATTTTGTGTTTTATGAATTTTTTGAGTTTTTGTATTATAAAAAACAAGCAACAATATATTTTAGAGGGTTTAATTTTTTGCATTTTTTGTATTTTTGATTGGTACAAAAAATATAAGTCTGAAAAAAGAAATATGCGAGGAACGAGAACACCCTCATACTTAGTTCCAACATTGTCCACTATGTTGCAAGATAAGCATGAGGAACGATAACAAAATATAATACAGGTATGTACATAAATAAAAAGGAAGGGGGTAGGAACTTCCCTGAGATGTGTTTGGGGAGGCCCGGTATGAAAGCAAAAGCCTGAATTATTAATAATAGATAGCAGAAAGATAACTGAAAAACGGAAAAGATAACTCGGCCAAACTTTTGCGGGAGGTAGGGTTCAAGTGAGAGTGACTCGAAAGTAGCTAACGTCTTAGCTACAAGAGCATGATAGAAATGCATTCCCCTATCGCCTAAATTAACATTAAGCGTGCTGAAGCGAAAACAATAGAGGTATAATATTTAATAATAAAAACATTTTTATTTATTTCAAATGTTTATTACTTTTTTGGTAAATGTTTTTGGGTTTTTTGAAAAGAAATAAAACAAGTTAAAACAAAATATAGATACATAATTTTTTTGTTGTTTTTTAGGAGAGAATTTTTTGGCTATATATATATATATAGTTTTTTAATAACAAATTATATATATATATAAAGTAGTTTTTTAGGTTTTTTTAGTTTTTTAGATTTTTGTTGTTTTTAGTTTTTAGAGATTTTTTTCTTTTGTTTTTTTAGTGGTTAGATTTTTTTTATTATTTTTTGTTTTTAGATTTTTTAGAGTTTTTAGTTTTTTTTTATATTTTTTGGTTTTTAGAGTTTTTTTTTGGGTTTTTTAGTTAGTTTTTTTGTTTTTTTTAGTAGAAATGACGTCATTTCAAAAAGAAATGTTGTATAGATAATAATAATATGAAAAAAAATTCTAAGTTTTTGTTTGGTTTTTTTAAAAGTAATTTTATTATTAGTATGATTATTATGATGAATATTATTATTAGTAGTAGTAGTAGTAGAATTAGTAGCAGTAGTAGTATTTTTTTGGATGACCATTTTTTACATATAAAATAGGTAAAATTAATAGTATTCCAGAGTTCGAAATAACGACACGAATAGTCCCCGACAACGGCGCCAAAAACTTGATTGGTTCCATCAAGTCCCCGGTAACGACGCCAAAAACTTGATGATTCCCACAAGGTCCCCGGCAACGGCGCCAAAAACCTGATGAGGGTTAAAACTTCAAAAATTATTTCGGGAACGCGGTGCCCCGTGTGGTTTATTTAGAAAGCGGATTTGGTTTTATTTAGGAAGAAGGGGCGCACGAATTTATTATTTGGATATAAAATAGTTGAAATCGAGTTTTAACGTGATTAGGCAAGTGCACCTATCGCGTGTAGTACATGATATTCCGGTGAGGAATATCGGGGACATATTGTTCTCGGGGTCGGGTTGATTATTTCTACTCTTCCTTGGAGGGGACTATTATTTTACCAAAAATTTATCTTGTCGTGATATGATTTATGTATATAAAAAAGCAGAAAATAAAAGCATTATAGATTGAGCCAATGAATAACTTAGCGTAACTTTATCTAAAAGGATTTGAACTAAAATAAATTTTTAATAAAAAAAGATCCTAAATTTCAAATTAATTAAGGCGGAGACTTGGTCATGGAGGTTCTACTAAAATGAGCTCACCTATCTCTAGGACTATCGCTCACCTGAACATTAAGACTATTCGACTAGGCTCTCGTCCGACGAAGGATTTCTCTTAATGCCCGCATTACGCTACGAACCCTGCTATTGGTTGGGGAACCCAATCCAGTAGAGTTTGTGCGCCTCCTCTCTCGAGGGTTAGTGCGAAACTTCATTTACCAAGGGGTGATCGGTGCATACGCACGGCCTCTCGGCTTGCTAGCGTATGAATTATGGAAATAGAGCCCACACATCGATATGTGGTTCTACACATCGTAAACCCGGGGAAAACCTTAAGTAATTTAATTAATTAGAAACACAGGATCTTTAATTATTTAAAGCAATTTTATCTGTCCCAATGCTCTTCGATACTGAGGGCTAAGAGCGGTTAGCCGCTCATCAGAATGGGGACGACTTGCAAAAAGAAAAATTGCAGAATTTGAAAGTGCAAGTCCTACTCAAACGAGTAGGCGGGAAAGGAAAGTAGTAAAAGAAAGCTGAAAATGAAAGCAGAAAATTATGAGTCCTACTCAAACGAGTAGGCAGGAAATGAAAAGGAGTCCTACTCAAATGAATAGGAGGAAATAAATGCACACACGCTTGCACTCTACAGAAATAAAAACGCACGCACTCTACAAAAAATTAAAACGCACACACTCTACATAAAGCAAAACACACGCACACACTCGACAGAAATTAAAAACACACACACACACACACTACATAAATGAAAAACACCGCTCTACAGAAATGAAAAACTCCACTCTACAGAAATGAAAAACACACCCACTCTACATGAAATAAAACACACGCACTCTACTTGAATGAAAACAACACACACACATCAGAAATTAAAACGAACACACACACACAATATACTGGAAATGAAAAACTCCACGCTATAGAAATAAAACACACATACTCTACATAAAGTATAACGCACACACGCACTCTACAAAAATAAAGAAAGCGATAAACACTAACTCATACACGCACACACTCTACATGAATGAATAAAAGCTATAAAAATTATCTCATACACGCACGCACACAAGTGAAAAATGCGAAAAACAAAGTGTTTTAAAAATTAAGATAACTATATTTTTACCGGTGAAATGTGATAGAAATGCGTAAAAAGTAGAAATTAAAATTAGCGAAGCAAAAGTTTTTGAAAATAAAAGCAAAATGAAAGTGCTCGAAAAGTTAAAACAACTACATTTCTACCGCTAGAATGTGATAGAAATGTATAAAAAGAGGACAGAAAAATTAAAAGAGCAAAATAGTTTTTGAAATAAAAGCAAAATAAAAGTGTTTGAAAAATTAAAACAACAGCTTATTCATTCTTATAGCTTTATAAAAAGTGCTAAAAAAGTTGAAATAAAGTTAAAAAGAACAAAAAATTTTACGAACCTAAAAAGACTAAGTAAAAAATGGAAAACAAATCCACTTTCAAACCATTTTTATAAATCTATAAGGATGAACATAAAAGTGCAGAAAAATCCTAACACTAAACGAAGCTAAATAAAGATAACAAAAACATAAAAAGACAAATTTATACTCATACACGCACACACTCATTTTAAAGACAAAAAAATAAAGATAAAACAAAAATAAATAAGATTGCATAAGGAGGGGCACTCAGATGCATTCCAAAACCATATAAAGAGAAGAAAACAACATATTTTTTAAGTAAAAGAACGAGTTATAAAGACACTAAAACAAAAGCTAAGGAGAGTGGGAGAAAATTCCCTTATATGGCTTTGGAATGCATTAGAATAGCACAAACCCTGGACAAAATGGTTCAAAAAAAGGAACAGCAGCTCATACAACAACTTTCTATTTATAGGCAAAAAATTCAAAGTACATGCCCTGGGTCACGGGCGTGTAGGGGGCGTGTAGCTCCTGTACATGAGTCGGTGCTGAGATTTGATGCTGGTTTGACTTTACGGCTATACACATGGAGGGACACAGGCGTGTCACATGTGACACAGGTGTGTCATTGGGCGTGTCGGGAAGGTTGATTCGGGGACGACATTAGGTCAATCAGTTGTCAGCGATGTCTTGTCGGCCAGGTTGAGAAGTACACGCCCATGTCGCATCTTGATACGGGCATGTCAAGTCCATTTAGCGAACTTCGAGCGCGGTTCGTCGAGGGCGTGATACGGGTCTTGGTCACGACCATGTCACATTGGACACGGGCGTGTACTTGGTCGTGTTCAGCATTTTCTTTGCAGGCGGCTGATTTCACTCGGAATTGAAGGTACACGCCCAGGTCACGAGCATAACCTGAAGTACATGGGCGTGTACTTGACAAATTCTGACATTTCCTGAAAAAATTCAGGAAAATAAAATAAAGCTAAGTTAGCAATGTATTTACAAAAAGAAGCATTTTATTAAAGAAAAATAACTAAAAATGACAAAAAATAAACTAAAATGACTTATTTATTGTACGTAAAAAAACGTATATTTACAACTCATTAGTCGCCTCATCCTTCCCGAAATTCAACCCTCCGCCTGACGTTGGCGAGAAGAAGAAACTTGCCAAAGGGAAGGCAGAAGTCAAGTCGCCGGGCCCTGCGAGCAAGAGGGCCAAAATATCGTCTCCTTAGTCCGGCGATCAAGAGTCGCTGCTTGATGCTCGGGCGCCTCACTTCCACCCAAACTTCAACCTTGGGCGAGAAGCAGTGGATGCCTATGGTCTCCCCCTAGTGACCTAGTCTAAGGATGAGCACTCGGTGATGCTGAGCACCAACCTCCCCTCCTGGTCGATGGATTAGTAGGATAAGGGGGTGGCCTTCGCCGTCCTCCATGCTTTATACGGGCGAGCTGACGCTGAGTCCATGTTGGAGCTCATCCCGGAGGTACTCGCTCAGCAAACCTCATGCTCGCTCGCACGGACTGTCGAGCTAGGATACTACTCGGCCATGAAGCTGCTGGAGATGCATGAGGCTCTGAAGATCATCAATAAGAAGGCCATAGATCTCGGCATGCAATCGGTTTGCTGGAGGGACTATGAGGTAAGTCGCCTCCCCGCGTGCGACATGGATGATCTGGACTTAGATTTATTTTGCTAACTGACTGTTATTTATCGCAGGATGTCGAGGTTGAGTCCGTGAAGAAGCTCTCTGAATGCGAGGAGAAACTTGCCAACTCCCTGGCGGAGCTGGAGGCAATCCATGTTCGCGTCGCCGAGATTAAAACTCGCTTGGTCACTATCGAGGGATGTGAGAGCTCTTCAGCTCTGTGCCCCGATGTGCCACGGCCGGAGGATGACCCATATTGGGCGGTTAAGAGGTCCTGCCTTATTTGGGAAGAGAAGTCGTTAGTCCACCGCGAGATAGCACGAGCGGCGAGGAACATCATGCTTGCTCGGCTAAGTATCAATGGTCAGCTCGTCGAGGGGGATAAGCAGCTCACCGTCGACGAGCTCATTCCTGAACTGCTCGCCGAGGAATCCAACACGCCCGATCATGTCTCTTCCTCGACATCAGGCTCCAGCAGCATCGGAAGTGGCAGTAGCAGCAGCGGCGGCGAAAGCACTGTTGGGGAGCGGAGCGTTGAAGTCGGTGAGGAAGAGGAGGACACTGATATTGGAGATGACGAATATCGGTCTGATATTAGTGATGACAAGTCCTAGTTGCTCGCCGATTTTCTTCATGCTCGCATGTAATACATTTTTGCAACTTGTAAATTTTTTGGATATATTTATACAAGTTTTAAGTTACTGCATTCTCTTTTTTACTCTCGTGCTCGTTGGTTGATGGCGCTCGCTAGGCTCATAGGATCGGGGAGGATGAGTGCTTGTGACGCTTACTCGCACGTTGACATCGATCGTCGTCGCTCAATTATTACTCGTACGGGTATAGTCGCTCCAACAGTTCGCACCCTAATGCTCGCATCTGTGTCTACTTGCATACTCGTCAAGGCATACTCGCACCTGTATAATCATTCATCTTGCTAGAGCTAAACCCGATTGGCTTGGAGATCAGAGCCGACACCCATTAGGAGCCAAGCTCAACTGGTGGTGGGAAGTAGTCTACACCCAGTAGGATCCAAGCTCAACTGGTGGTGGGAAGTAGTCAACACCCAGCAGGAGCCAAGCTCAACTGGTGGTGGGAATCAGTCGACACCCAGCAGGAGCCAAGCTCAATTGGGGGTGAGAAGTAGTCAACACCCAGCAGGAGCCAAGCTCAACTGGTGGTGGGAAGTAGTCGACAACCAGCAGGATCCAAGCTCAACTAGTGGTGGGAATCAGTCGACACCCAGCAGGAGACAAGCTCAACTGGTGGTAGGACTCAGTCGACACCCAGCAGGAGCTAAGCTCACTGGGGGTGGGAAGTAATCGACACCCAACAGGAGCCAAGCTCAACTGGTGATGGGAAGTAGTCGACACCCAGCAGGAGCCAAGCTCAACTGGTGGTGGGAATCAGTCGACACCCAGTAGGAGCCAAGCTCAATTGGGGGTGGGAAGTAGTCAACACCCAGTAGGAGCCAAGCTCAACTGGGGGTGGGAAGTAGTCGACACCCAACAGGAGCTAAGCTCAACTGGTGGTGGGAAACCAACTAAATCCTTTGATAAAGAGATTCTTAGGATCAATCGAGTATTTTGATAATCAAACTCTTCGAATCAACTGAATATTTTGATAATGAGACTCTTAGAAACAACTGAATCTTCTTATGAGAGATTCTATAAACTCTTTTCCTAGATGATTTTTGAAGAAGCAGTAGTTGACATTTTCTCTATACAGTCAAGACTATATTTAGTAGAAAAAAGATGAATCCTACCTTATGATAAATTCTGAGAAAGATGATGAAGAACCCTTGAAAAAAGGAGAGTCTTTGATCAGTGAGAAAAGATCATGTTAATTGAGGTTCTTGGAGTGAACTTCTTCCGAATAAAGGATGAAGGCAGCAATAGGATAGACAACTTTTTTTCTTTCTTCAAGGCATGTAGAATAGCCTTTCTCATAGAGAGATGAAGATCATTTTGGGATCAGAGTGAAGATGAGTCTTTCTTAAGAAGAGGAGAAGATGAAGAAGACAATCTTTCAAAAAGATTTAGTTTCAATCTATGGGCTGAATAATCTCTCTACATTTTGGTTTGAAATATTTCCATGTGTATGAGATCATATAACTTTTCACTTTCCTTTTGCAATTTTATTTTATCATTTTCTCATTCCATATGAGGAGCACCAACAGCTAAAAAGACCTAATGAACCATACCCTTGATCACCTATGCTACATTACAACCTTTCAAAATACCTACTGATCCTTATTCTTGCCTTCATATATTAAACTTGTAAACATTGTATGATTTATGTAGGTGTAGTACTAATAAACTGATAATGTATATAGAGTGGGCTTATGTTATCCTATCGAAGAAAGATGTGGAAGCAACATACATATAAGTTAATGACACAAAACGATGGATATTAAATTTTTTTTTTATTTCATTTGCAACAGAACTAAGATTAATGAATAAATTCTATATTATATTGTTGTGTGAATCTTGCGAGTTTTGTCTAGTCTGTAGAGGGCAGAGTAATGAGACACTTTGGTAGGACACTGTTTAATCAAGCGAACACTTGTACAAAGCATGTTTTTCCCTAGAATGGCAAAAGCTAAGTGTGGGGGGAAGTGGGGCTATTTGATGGCACTTAAACATGTACATTTTGTTCTACATTTTATCTTTGTAAATGAGCTTTAATTTAAATAAAATACATGGTGTATATGATTCTTATGCTCCTAATGTGTGTTTAATTGTGCAGAGAGAGGTTTGCACAATTTTATGTGATTTGGTGCACTTTTGGTTACTTTTAATAAATCTAACAAGGATATTTATGGCCACAAACCTCCACACAAGTCAGCAATTTTTATCGACACATGTAGAAGCAGTTCCAGGATGAAATGGCCTATTTTCAAGGCACACAACCCAAGACACATGCCCATGTTCCCATGACATATAGCAGTTGGGGCCATTCAAAAGGTCTGTGGACATATCCTGAAGGCAAAAATGTGACTTCTTGAGGCACACACCCATGTGCCCAGGGTGTGTTCCTCGATGGATGGATTTCGTCTATAAATAGAAGAACTTCTCATGAAGAAGGTATGTTTTATTCAGCATCAAAATTCTAGAAAACCTGAAAGAAATGGGAAAAATGTGAAAGGAAGAGGAGGAGGAGGATCCATGGAGAAGGAAAGTTACTTTTGTATTCTTCCTTATATTTTTCATTCTCTCTTCTTCTTCCTTTGATCCTCTTATTTTTTTTGTGTAGATTAGTTTGTGTAATCATGTCTCATCATGTTGATTGAATGTTGTAAACTTTACTTAATCAAATCTTTATGTTACCTCTCCTTCTATTTTTCCTAAGATTTATTCATGTTTATAATAGAATGAAGTGGTAGATCATGACTATCGTTTTTATATATGTTACTAGAAGTCTAGGATAATTATATCCTAGATTATGACTTTATCTATTATATAATTGATATGATAATTAAGAGAGAGATGGAGTAGGGTACTTACGAAGGTACCATAAAATATGACCTTAATATAAATGAGTCAAATAGTACATATGATAAGTGTGCTTTCCTTCAAATACACACACTATTTGTTCATCTTAAATTGTGAAATGACTCATATGTATTAAGAAGCATTATGAGATTGTTATGAAAGGGAATACTTTCTTAGTGGCTAGAACTTGCCCATATTCATTTCTCGTGGCATTTACATAGATTATTTTTGGGTTTAGGAAATGTCATATGTTGAAACCGGGAAAATCCCTACGCTAAAATTCAGATCAAGGCAGCCTAAGGTTAAAGGTATAGTGGTCGGGCTCGATGACTTAACTGGCTAAAATGCAAAAACAGAGGGACAACTAAAAGGACCCCATGTGCTACGGTAGGGAGGTCCCCCCACATTCTTGGATGCTTAGAAGAAGTTTCCCCTCCACAACAAAGATGGCCGAGCATGGTACAAGGGGGACAATAGTTGTCGACTTGTCTCTCCGGAGAAAGGATCTAATGGATCAACTAAAAATCCAAGAAAAGAGGTGGTAAAGATCTTTTGCAAGATTTCAAAGTCCATATTCTTGTACCCACGGGGTACTATATATAGACAAATCCATGGGGGTCTCTTGGCATGAAGACCTAGCCCCGCAATCATCGATTGCAACCATCTTGCGACCTAGCTCAGTTGCTAGCGAGCATAGGTTGATGACTATTTGGGATTTTCGACATCTCTGGTAAGAGGTTGCCTACTATGTGAGTATTGTTGTTGCTCACCACTATTACTGCTCAGAGCTCGCCTGTATAAGAATGTATTTAAAGCTCACTCGAGATTTTGAGTTGTCGTGCGACCTATCGACTATGATCCTCGCCCCTGGCGTAGGGCCCCCTTGTTCTCCCTGCTGGCCATTTAAATGTTGACCAGGTATTCATGTGTTGGTGCTGCTTATTTTGAATTATTGACTATCGATTGTTGACCGTTGACCCTTGTCGAATAGGTGTGTGCATAATTCCCGCTTTTTTCAAGTGATCTTAGAGCTCAGAAAGAAACATCCAACCATGTATCTGGCAAGGTCCATGGAGAGCTTTCATCCCATGATGCTCGATGACCACTCCACTCTGACTTCTATAAATAAAGGAGGAGGGGTCGACTCTCAGGCGCCGCTTTTTGACTGTTGCAAGATGGGCTTCGCTGCTGAAGAGGTCGCCAAGTGGTTTGATGCACTAGGGGCCTTTCTAGGCACTCGGCTTCAACCACCCACTAATAAGTGTGAACGGGAAGGTCACAACAAGGATGGTGATCGCCGAAGGAAGTTGTGAGAAATGAACAAAACAAGCCGAAAGTGGAGCTAAAACAAACCGGAAGAGGTTTTAACAGAAACTTTATTATCTGAAAAAGGTATCTATTACAAAGGTATGCCCTCCCTTATATAGAATGGAGGAGAGATGAGAGAATACAAATAAGAGATGTGGGACTAAAAATTTACAGGACTAAGCGGACTATACAAAACAAACCGCACAAGCCGCGCGGTTAGACAGAAGGGCTAACCGCACGGCTACCATCAGAGAGAAAGAGAGACTGTCAGGGTAGACCGCCAGACCGCCCGGTCTCCAAGCCGGCTGAGACAAACCGCCAGACCGCGCGGTCTTCAACCCACCAAGACAGACCGCCAGACCACCCGGTTACCATCTTCAACACTCCCCCTCAAGCTGGAGCATATATATCGATCATGCCCAGCTTGTCGCAGATGTGGAAAAAGGAAGCAGACACCGGCTTGGTGAAGACATCTGCCAACTCGTTGTCCGAAGTAACAAATGGGGTGCAAATTTGTTTCTTCAATATTTCTTCCCGAATAAAATGACAGTCGACTTCTATGTGTTTTGTTCTCTCATGAAAGACCGGATTTTTGGAAATGTATATCGCGGCCTTATTGTCACAGAACATAGGAAGAGGATAGTTGTAAACCTCTCCTAAATCAAGCATGAGAGCCCGCAACCATTTCAACTCACATGTAGTCGATGCCATGCTGCGATATTCCGCCTCTACATTAGACCTGGAAACTACAGACTGTTTCTTGCTCTTCCAACTCACAAGATTGCCTCCAACAAATGTGCAGAAACCTGATGTCGATTTGCGGTCCCCTTTGTCATCCGCATAGCTCGAATCAGAGTAAGCTTCAACTCTTAGGTGACCATTCTTCTGAAATAGGAGTCCTTTTCCTGGAGCAGCTTTAATATACTCTAATATCCTCAGAGCAGATTGTAGATGACACTCCCTCGGAGCTTGCATGAACTGGCTCACCTTGCCAACAGCATAAGAGATGTCGGGTCTGGTTACCGTGAGATATATGAGTTTGCCCACCAGACGCCGGTATCTCGTAAGATCAGAGAGAAGAGGCGAGTCATCTGTCCAAGTTTTGTCTTCTCCAGCAGCCATAGGACAACCTGCAGGTTTAGCACCAGTGAGTCCTGCCTCCTTTAAAAGATCAAGAGCATACTTCCGTTGGGAAAGGACTATGGAGTTGGACTTTCTAGAGATTTCAATCCCCAGAAAGTATTTCGGGGAGCCCATATCCTTTGTGACCAGATGTTGACGAAGGTGTTTCTTGGTCATCAATATCCCATCCTGGTCATCGCCAGTAAGAAGAATGTCATCAACATAAACCGCAAGAACAACAAGACCAGAGGCGGTTTTCCGAACAAACAAGGAGTGATCTGCTGAGCTTCTTGTAAAACCAATGGCCGCAACAATGCCACTGAACTTGTCAAACCAGGCACGATGACTCTGCTTGAGGCCATAGATAGCCTTCTTTAGCCGGCATACCCGTGTATCCCCCTGAGCAACATACCCCGGAGGTTGCTCCATGTAAACATCTTCCTGCAGATCACCATAGAGGAAGGCATTCTTAACATCGAGCTGCGAGATGGGCCAATCCCTGTTGACAGCCACAGAGAGAAGAACCCTAATAGTGCTGAGACGAACCACTGGAGAGAAAGTGTCAAAGTAATCTACGCCATAAGTTTGGGTAAAACCCTTGGCAACCAGGCGAGCCTTATAACGATCCACACTGCCATCCGGGAGAAACTTCACCACGAAGACCCATCGACAACCAACAACATCCGTGCCGAAAGGAGGAGGAACAAGGGTCCAGGTACCCCATTCAGTTAGAGTAGCAATCTCCTCATCCATGGCAACCTTCCAATGAGGAATAGTAAGGGCCTCCTGGTAGGAACGGGGGGTGGCAGTGACCGAGATAGCCAGTGCAAAAGCTCGGCGAGAAGGGGTAAGACGATCGTAGGAAACAACTGCAGCAAGCGGGTGTTGGGTACATGCCCGAACCCCTTTGTGAAGAGCAATCGGGAGATCCAGGTCAGCAGGTGCCTTAGTATCCGTAGTATCCGTGGTGGAGAGAGCTGGCCCGGGAGTAGAGAGAGATGGCAGCGGAGTGGAGGGAGAAAGCGGAGTAGAGGGTGGAGATGATGGTGATGGGGAAGAGGGTGGAGAGAGTGGAGATGGTGGAACATTAGTGGGAGCAGAGGGAAGGGATGGGTTGGTAGGAAAAGTAGGATCAGGAGAAGGAGAGGAGGAAGCGGGAGAGAAGTAAGAAGCATTGGCAAAGAAGGTGACATCCGCAGAGACAAATTGCTTGCGGGTAACGGGGTCAAAGCAACAATAACCTTTCTGAGTGGGAGAGTACCCCAGAAAGACACATTTAGTGGCACGTGATGAGAGTTTATCACGGGTGGCAGCGGGAGAGTGCACAAAGGCAGTGCACCCAAAGATGTGCAGAGGAAGAGGAAAGGGATCCTTGTCCGGATAAAGAATGGAGAAGGGGGTAGCACCGTGGAGAACTGTGGAGGGAAGGCGATTGATGAGATAGCAGGAGAGGAGGACAGCATAGCCCCAATAGGAGCGAGGAACATGCATTTGAGTCATCATAGTGCGAGCGACATCAAGGAGGTGACGGTTTTTGCATTCCGCCGCCCCATTTTGTTGTGAGGTGTAGACACAGCTTGTTTGACGAATAACACCATGGTGAATACAAAAAAGAGGAGAAGTCTTGGCTAAGATATTCCTTAGCATTGTCAGAACGAAGGACCTTAATAGATGTATCAAACTGAGTCTTAACCATAGAATAAAATGAGGTCCAAATAGAGAACAGCTCGGAGCGATCTTTGAGAAGATACACCCACGTACACCAAGAGAAATCATCGATGAAAGTGACAAAATAGGAACTACCCCGACCGATGGTGAGGTTAGGAGCGGGTCCCCATATGTCAGAGTGAACGAGGTCGAACTGACGGGAAGAGCCCCGACTTTGTTTTGGTGGGAAGGATGAGCGGTGATGTTTGCCAAGTTGACATGCATCACAGTTTAGATGAGGATGATGAGGAGGGAGGTGCGGCAGGAGCTGGCGTAGAATTCTGGGAGGAGCATGTCCAAGACGAAGATGCCATTGGAGAAGATCTGTAGAGGAGGAGGAGAAGGCGGATAGAGCAGAGACATTGTCGAGGAAGTAGAGGCCACCACTCTCAGTCCCGGTAGCAATCGTCCGTTGGGAGTCCGGATCCTGAAAAGCACAAGAGGTAGGGGTGAATAAGACAGAACACCGTAATTGCTTGCATAAAGAAGTAACCGATAATAAATTGCACGGAAACTTGGGCACATAGAGGGTATCAGCCAGGCACAGAGACGGAGTGACTTGAACCATGCCCGTCCCATGGACCGGTGAGGGAGATCCATCCGCAATAATGACCGGGGGCAATTGAGCATGTGTTTCAAGAAGAGAGAAACATTGAGGATCGCCAGTCATATGATTTGTTGCACCAGAGTCTATTAGCCATCTTCCGCGAGTAACAACATGAGCACTACTAGAAGAGGTTACCACCAAGGCGGATAGACTGGAGGAGGGGAAAGCCATGGAAGCAAGAGATGAGCAAACCGCGATGATAAGAACAAGCCGCTAGAAGAGGAAGTTGCCGAACGGTGAAGCGAAGAAGAGAAAAGAGCACCAAGTCGGGCGAACAGAAAGCAGGTCGTGCGGCTAGGAAGGCCGCGACCAACAAGCAAAGCAAAGGGAAAGAAGTCGCACGACTTGAAAAAGTCGGGCGAACAGAGGAGAACAAGTCGCACGGCTAAAGATGAGGTCGGGGCGACACGCAAGCTGGAGCGGGTAGAAGGAAACAGGTCGAGGCAACTAGTAAACAGGCCGCAGCGACTAAGAGGAGCAGCGAGAACACAGCAAGAAACCGCAGCGGATAGAAAAGGAAGAAGCAGCGCGAACACAAGCGGCTAGAAAGCAGTCAAAGGCACAGCGGGGAAGAGGTCGCACAGACTGAAAAGGCCGAGCGAACAGAAGAGGAGGCAAGGAGCAGCAACTACAACAAGTCGCAGGCCGGGCGAACAGAAACAGGTCGCGCCGATGAATAGCAGCAGGAGAAGGAACCAAGGAGAGGCAAGCCGCGCGATCAGGGCAGCGGACAGAAACAAGCTGCGCGAACAGGGCAGCGGACAGAAACAAGCCGCGCAAACAGGTCGCGGAAAAGCGGAAAACAAGCCGCGAGAGTCAGAGAGCGCACACAATCAGGAGGAAACGACCGTGGGCTCTGATACCATGTGAGAAATGAACAAAACAAGCCGAAAGTGGAGCTAAAACAAACCGGAAGAGGTTTTAACAGAAACTTTATTATCTGAAAAAGGTATCTATTACAAAGGTATGCCCTCCCTTATATAGAATGGAGGAGAGATGAGAGAATACAAATAAGAGATGTGGGACTAAAAATTTACAGGACTAAGCGGACTATACAAAACAAACCGCACAAGACGCGCGGTTAGACAGAAGGGCTAACCGCACGGCTACCATCAGAGAGAAAGAGAGACTGTCAGGGTAGACCGCCAGACCGCCCGGTCTCCAAGCCGGCTAAGACAAACCGCCAGACCGCGCGATCTTCAACCCGCCAAGACAGACCGCCAGACCGCCCGGTTACCATCTTCAACAGAAGTATAAGAAGCTGAGGAAAGATCCTCCCACTAAAAAGGGGCCTGCTATACCAAACATAAAGCTTGCAAACCCCGTAGACTCTAATCTTACTCCAGATCTGACTAAGAAACTCTTCAATAAGATGGGATTGGGTGAGGATATCGATCCTCTAGGCGATGACTCTGCTTGTCCTAAAGGCCGGACGAATACTCCTACCTCCACACCTCTGGTGCAAACCAAGGTAATACAACCAGTGAGATGCTGGCCACCCTGCCTACTCCTGCTGACGTCACTCTTGCTACCGAGGTGCCTGACACTTCATTTGCACCCTATGAGGCTAGTCACTCTTCCGAAGTGGCGACTAATCAAACTGGTACAGTGACTACTCGCAAATGATTGATCTCGTGATCTCACTTCCTGGTTGTTTCTCCTAATGAGTTTTAATGACTCTGTAGATAATACACCGCCAGTAGACCTCGCCAGCCCGAGTAGCGGGCCAACATATCAAGGTCTTTCGCCCAGTACCCGCATCCCCATACAATGTGACTCTACCTTGGTTCTGCTCGGCTGACTCATGATCAGCCTGTTGGTAACCACACTGAGGACCTCCCAATGTTGACGGCTCCTCGCTCGATACTCTACCTTCCTAGGGAGATGTTAGGAACACACCGCCTTCGTCATCATCTTGCCCCAGCAAGAATGAGTGAGGATATCCTTCTTGCTCGCCTCCTCCTATTTATCATCGCCATTTGGATCTTCAGGGGAAGGATCTGGAAAAAAAATATTGCTGCCACCTCGCCGCCCTGCAACTTTTGGAATTCTAAAGGATAGAACAGTGGTCGCACTGTTGGACACCAGGACTCCTATCATTGAAGCCCTTCTCTTCGGTGCGTGCGAGGATCTCCTCAGCATCATGAGTATCGACCACTGACTCTGCTTGCTAGTAACGATTGTTGCCTTTCTATACTTTCTTTTCTTCTCCGTCTGTTTTTTGAAAGTGGCGAGCTATTTGTGTTGGTCGTCCTGCCACTCCTAGAGGTGCATTGATAGATGCCATCAGGCTCCCTCTGCGCGAGTTCCAGGAGAAGGCGGTTGCAACCTACCTCGAGCTAGAGATAAAAATTGATCAACTGGTGATCTGCGAACCTCGCTGATGCTTAGGCTCGCTTGAAACTTGCATTGCTTGTTGGAGGAAGCTGAGGAGAGCATGAACCTCGCTGAGTCTCCCTACTTCAAGATCAAATATATAAAATAGTACCTCGTTATGGTGGAACATCGGCAGGAACTGCTTCATAATAAACTCCTCACTATTTAGATGAGCACCGGGTTGGTGGGGCGACTAACAAGGATGGATGATGACATCCTGCGGTGTGAGGAGCTCCTGAATCAGGCAAATGAGTGCATACGAAGACTGCGAGATCAGAGTTGGGCTACGAGACATGCTCAGTCGACTGATCGTCCGGGGAACCTGCATGACTCTTAGCTTTTTTCTTCTTATTTATTTGAGAAGCTCACTCTGCCGAGTAATTAATTGGCGATTGTCTCTTTCTTTTGGCTTGCATATATGCGACAATATTCCTTCTGTGTTGGTGAGTGTTGATAGGTAGGTCGCTAGGCCCGTTGTCGATATAGATGCATTTCTGTACCTTTTGTGAGTATCTAGGTCTCTCCTGACATTGGCGGGATACTTGATGTTAAACTCTGTTGCGGGAGCGCGCGGCCCCCCTCTTCGTCTTTGTCTATAAATAGGAGGAGACGGGGGGTCAATGGGCGCTGCTTTTTCGGAACCCGCTTCTTTACTGGCTTCTACGAACTCGTTGCTCACCATTATCTTCTAGCTTTCAAGATGGTTTCAGCCGAGGATACTCACGCTCGTAAAGTCAATCATACAGTGAATTTTATTGTCGCAACCTTTAAGAAGCCCATCACTAACTCCATCGATCTTGACAATTTCAAGGATAAATTCTTCCCGCCTACTGAGGAGGTCTTCCGCGTAAGGATACCTCGTAGCAATGAATGAATAAACTCATTCGATGACCGAGTATTGCTGCCCATTCAGCACTTCGAGGTCGGCCTCCGCTTGTCGCTATGGCCAGAATTCTGTGAGATCCTCCGTCATTTCAAACTGATGCCAGTGCAGTTCAACCTCAACTACGTGGCAATCAGCATGGGATACCTATCTTACTTGAGGTCGGAGTAAATTTACTTCGAGATGGAGACCTTCAAGAAACTCTTCAACATTTGGGTGACTAAGAATGAGATCATCTTCTTCTCCAGCCGTACCTGCACCATGGCTAAGACGGTGAACGTGGTGCACCGCTGGGCATAAAGGTTTGTGATCCTCGACGGCCCGGTTTGAGACATCCTGTTCTCCCCGAAACAACCAGTAGACGAGGTTTTCAACACCTCGGTCTTTGAAGGGTCTGCAAAGAGCTTTTGAGTTGCCTTTGTCGGTAGGAAATTTGATGTCACATATTAGCGATGGGATGTCGTTGATCTTCCTTTCATCTGGCAGGGCACATGTATATACTCGGTGTTGGGTACATTGGAATATATGTACCAGATTTGAAGAAGCCTCACCCTACTCAATGATATACATCAAGGTGTATTTGATGTGCTTTGAGTTTATTTGTGCAGGTTAAGTAATTGCAGAATTGCATGAAAAGTTTCTAAGTCCATGTGTCGACACCTAGAAGAAAAGTGTCGACACTTAAGAAGCCTTGTGTCGACACCCAAAGAAGCTGTGTCGACACTTGGAGTAATTGTGTCGACACCAGGAAGGCAGAGTCGACACCAGAAGAAATGTGTCGACACATACAGGCAGTGTCGACACACAGTGAAGAATTGTCTACATAATCAGTGTCGACACTTAGAAGCAGTGTCGACACCCAGAGAAACTTTGTCGACATCAAAAGTGTCGACACCAGGAGGCTATGTCGACACGCAGCGAACTTCAACAAAGTTTAAGTACAAGTTTCAACACATGAAGAATGTGTCGATACAAGGAGATGTGTCGACACTCAGCAAAGTTTCAACACATGAAGGAATGTGTCGACACAAAGGAGATGTGTCGACACTTAGCAAAGTTTCAACACATGAAGAATGTGTCGACATAAGGAGATGTGTCGACACTCAGTAAAGTTTCAACACATGAAGGAATGTGTCGATATAAAGGAGATGTGTTGACACTTAGCAAAGTCTCAACACAAGAAGATGTGTTGACACAAAGGAGTTGTGTCGACACACAACAGAAATCAACTAAGTATTGAAGAAGTATTTATGTCGACACACTCAACCAGTGTCGACACATTCAACAGAAGGCTTGTGTCGACACACAGGATCAGTGTCGACACATTCTGAAGAAGCAGTGTCGAGAAGCTGTTACAACAACACAAGGAGTTGTGTCGACACCATGAAGGCTAGTGTCGACACTTAGTCTACTTGTGTCGATACTTAGTCTATTTGTGTCGACACATAAAGACTATCTGTCTTGACACTTTCAGACAGTGACAGAGATTTCAAGAAGTGACTGGATGACTTGACAGTTGCCATTTCAACCGGTCAACTGCAATTGTCAGAGCTGTCAGAAGGTTGTTAGAAACCGGATCAGCCGGTTACCTTGGAGGAAGACTATTTAAATACCTTTCTCCTTCGACAGAAAGAAGTGATCAATGAATTGAAAAACAACACAACAAGAAGAAGACCTTCAAGAGAAGATCTATGAAGTTGGAGAGAGAGAGCTCCTTCTAAGAAGAGCAGCTGTTGAACCAGGCTGCAAAGTAAGATTCAGATTGAGATCTGAATCTCAAGACAGAAGTTTATTGAAGATCATCTTCAGGAGATACAACCCTACTGTGTTCTAATTCAAGAAGCTTTGAAGAAAAGCCAAGGGAGGTTGATCTCTGCCTAGTTCTTCCAAGAACTCATCAAGAAGCCAATCAACTCATCTCTCTCTTTTAGAGTTGTGGTTTTATACTTTATAAACTTTATTTTCTGTAGGATCCTAAGGGATCTGAGCTGTAAGCCTATTTTATAAAGGCTGAGGTAGGGCTATTGTGCCTGAGTGTAGGAGAATTTATTCTCTGAGTGTAGGCCTTGATTGTAGGCTGAGGTAGGGCTGTTTAGCCTGAGTGTAGGTCTTGGTGAAGACTGAGTGGTAAGGCTTTGTGCCTGAGTTGTAGGAGTGGGGACACTCTGAGTTGTAGGAACCTGTTTGGGGTTTTGAGTTGTAAGATCTGAGGATCTAAGGAGAAGTGGAGAAGTTAGGCTGAATCTAGTACACTACTAGATAGGCGAAGGGGGAAAGTGGATGTACCCAGACCTTGGGGAACCACTATAAAAATCTGTGTGTACTCTGTGTGTGATTATTTCTGTGATTGCTGTGTTATCTGTGCTGAATTGCTATAGAGAATTGCAAATACAGGTCTTATAATTCAGTATTTCTGCCTTTAAAGTTAAAAAGATTAAGTTCACCTATGCACCCCCCCCCCTCTAGGTGATTAGGCACTAGTTCTTTCAAGTGGTATCAGAGCCAGGTTACTCAAAAAGGGACTGAAAGTCCACCTAGTGTCAACTACCTTCACCTAGGGGGGGGGATAGGTGACGTGCAGCGTTTTTGCGGAATTAAAATTGTACCTGCACAGGAAAACAAAACAGCACAGCACAGAAAGGACACAAGCAAATTATAGTGGTTCCCCGATTTGGGTACATCCACTTTCCCCCTTCGACCTATCTCCCAACCAGGGACGACTCGATCACTTCACCAACAGGATTGAAATCCAATCCTTGCACTAACGGAAGGAACCCTTCCACACGTAGGAGTCAACACTCCCACCACACGGGTTGCACCCAACCCTTACAGCTAGGAACCAACGTTCCTTTACAACAAAAATGAAAATAGAATGTACAAGAAATACAAACAACTTTTGGAGACTAAGGTGCCCCTCTTCGTTCGATGACGTGTTCTTGAAGTCAACGAAGAGTCCACAGCCCTAGATCTCTCTTGGAGAGAATCTCCCCGAAACCAGCGGCGGTAAGAAGGGCGGCGGCTTGGTTCTCGGGATCGGCGGCGACAACGGTGTGCGGCTACTGTACTTTGGAGATTCAATCTTCGTAGAAAAGCTAGCAAGGTCTTCCAACGGTCACACTAGGATCGATCGTCTCGATCGATTCGGAAGGGGAAGGTTTTCCCGATCAACGAATCAAGAGATAAGGGATCTCTGGTTAGACGCGTGAGACGCTGTGCTTGGCTGAGCTTCTGTCGCCGGGAGATCTGGAAGCAACCATGATCAAAGCCGGCGATCTACTGGCACGAGCGGCGACGGCGGCAGAGCAGATTTCACGATCTAGGTCAAGGTCGGTGGCTCGGTTTTTTTTTTTTGTTTTTCAAAAATGCTCGCCATACTGTTCAAAAATACGCGAGTATTTATACAGTAGTATACCCCTTTATGACCGTTGTGGGTCCCACCAGAAGAAACCCTAATACCGGTTCAAAACAGCGCCTTAACATTTGATCTGGTCTAATGGGATCCAGAAAATCGCCCAAGTCAAATTCGGTGAGAATCGAAGGTGATTCTCGACGAGTCGGCGAGAATCAGCCAGTGATTCTCGACGATTCGGCGAGAATCACTAGTGATTTTCGCCGAATCACTTGATGATTCTCGACGATTATGACTTAGTGCCAGATTTGCACGCTTTGATGTAGCCGGATAGAGACTGAGAGAATCAGCTAGTGATTCTCGACGAATTGACGAGAATCACCTAATGATTCTCGCCGAATCGGCGAGAATTGCTTGGTGATTCTCGTCGATTGTTACTTAGACGATTTTTCGTCTTTCCACCCATGAGCTGCTCTTTGACTCATCCTTGCTCCTTGTCTGCTTTTGCATTGTCACGGCCCTGTACTTGAAGATAAGTACACTCCAATTGAGAGAGTACACGCAGGCCAACACATTGATCTGCTCAACGAGGGATTACGTCGCGCAGACCCGTGTATATTGACCTATTGCACCCTGACATTGGTGTGTACTTAGCGTGGAATAACTGCAAAAACAACTTGAAAGATTTTATCAAATACATTGTGAATTCATCTTAGCTTGACAGGTGGCTTCCTCAAATCCAGGTAATTGTGGATACATTACCCAACAATCTCCCCCTATTTGACGAAGCCAAAATCCTACTAGATAAGATGAGTACCACCATCCAGATAATATATACAGCATATAGAATTTAAAGATACAGCACAAGGAAATAGAGGCAAACATATCAAAGCTTGAGTCAATCATAAATTCATATGCATATATATATATATATATATATATATATATATATATATATATATATATATATATATATATATATATATATATATATATTCCCAAGATTGTTTATATAACAATAAGAAAAGATAAATGTGTTCATGAGAAAATAACAAGCTATAAATTTCTGTCTATTTCTCTTTGGCTAGGTCATCCTTGTGTTTTTGAGTCAGAAACTTCTTTCTTTGCCTCTCAACGTACTCCTTGGGCTTTGGATAGTATCTGGGAGGAGGAGCTTTATCTGCCGCAGTGTTGGTCCTGAAGAATATGTTCCATTTAGCTTCATATGTCTTGTGCAGCTCCCACTCATGCTGGCTGTATACGTCGTTCCGATTGATTTCCCCTTTTTCTTGTAGCCAGAACGTGTCCAAGATAATACTCTTTGATACCGGACTCCACCTTTCGTTCCTCACTTCATCCTCCTTCAATCTGATTCTCTTTTCAGCTTGCGTTTCCTTAGATGTCCCTTCTTGAGATTTTCTCTTGTCCCTAGCTTTTTCTAGGGCTCCTTGGTCAAACATGGCCATCAGTTTTGCTTTGGAGGTGGCCCTAGCAGCCCTTTGAGCATCAGCTTCACTTAAAGGAACTTCTTCAGCACTTGCTCCCTCATCAGCCGCAGTATTATTTTCAGGAGCAGGATTACCCTCAGGATTTTCAGGGATATTGGCGCCTAACGCTTGTTTGAGCATCCACCAGCAACTGTCATAAACATATATGTTTGACTGTTCAAAATTTTTGATTATGATTTCCTGAAGCTCGGCCATCTTAGCTGTATATTCTTTCTCCCCCTTTTTGGCTTCGACGGCAATGGAGTTTGCATAAGAATGCAGTGACTCATCAATGTGCTTTGTAGTCTTGGAGAACTCGGTAATCAAGGCTTGTTGATTGCTGTTAAGAGTCACCATGTTGGCATCAAATTTTTGGATGTTATTTGCCACGACATGAGCATTCTGATTAACGACTGCGAGTGTATCTGTGTTCTTTTTCAATCCGTCCATAAGAAGAGTTACAGCTTTGCCGACTGCTGTATACTTGTCTTCAAACTTCTTTTCCATCAAATCCAGTTTGTGATTGATTTCCACAACGTTCCTGAGCATTAGATTCTCAGATTTCTTAATTCTTTTTAACATTTTATTTTGAGCTTGCTCAAAAGACGCTTTGAGCTCATCCACGATACCTTGAATAACATTCACCGTGTGATTAGCTAGATCAGCTCGTAGTGGATGATCTTGAGGCATTCCTTGGCCTTGCTCTTCAGCAGATTCACTTGTAGAGCTGGACACTAGCACAGTCTCTAAAGGGGGAATACTGGCAGCCTCAGTAGATTTTTCGGAAGTACCTAGCAGCCTATGCTGAGAGGACTCCCCCTCCACTGTTGCATTAATTTTCTCAGGAACTATCTCAGGAGCTTGCTTTTCAGATGGAACTTCAGTGTTGTCCTGGGGCTCCATTACTTCCTGTCTCTCATTTCCTTCTTCCTCATCCTCATCATCCATGAAATCATTCTCAGCTGCATCATCTTCCAAACCTCCCTCATCATTCTCCTCTACATTACCTCCGGCTCCTAGATCATTCACGTTCAGGGCCGCCTCATTTTCCATCACATCTTCACTTTCTTCTTGCAGATCCGCAACTGCATCTCGAGCTATCCGAGAGATGCCAGATATGATATTAGCAGAAGCGGGTAGAGGCTCCCCCTCAATTCCTGCAGTCAGTGCATCAGGAATTTCACTGGGAATATCCACGGAATCTGCTATGGTTTTGTCCTCGGCAGGAGATTCTTCTTGTTCTACTACCACGGCAGCCTGCCCGATGCGTCGCTCCCATCTGTCAAATACGCTGGAGTCCATTTTCTTCAAATAATACAATGGAACTCCTTTACTCATGTCGAACCTATCTCCATTGAGCTGATTGAGATATAGGCTGATGATTCTTCCAAAACTTGGAGATCTGAGAGTGTCCTTAATCTTCTCAAAAAGCATAGCTCCCCAGTTGAATCTCTTTCTGCAGACAATCGCCACAAGGATCTTGAACATGTCAGCTGAGATGTGGTCATGTGAACCGGGTTTGCATATCAGTACTTTTCCAATGATGTCGGACAAAAGTTTCCCCTCCTCATTCATTTCCTTTCGCTTTATCGATCTGGTTCCTCTAGCTAGTCCACAGAATAATAATGCCCTGGATTTATCATGTTCCTCCAGATAATCCTCGTGCTCAGAACTAGTGAGCTGCAAGTATTGGGTTAGTCTGCTTGCAGACATCTTGATCCTGGCACCTGCAACCTTACTCTTGATGATAGAGTCTTCATTCCGAAGTTTGGCGGTTGCGAAGAACTCCATCACTTCCTTGTCCAAACTCTTGCAGGGGTGCTCCAGTATAAAAGAGAGACCAGCCTCTTCAAGTATGATGATGATGTTTCTGAACTCATCCGAGGCATGTGAGAACCCGGTTCGAACCAACTCACATCCAGTGACCAGGCCGACGGTTGTCCTTGGAGCCATTGTAAAGCTGGAATCCCAAGACTACGCCTAATCAGAAATCAAGAGGGAAGCTACACTAATAGTAAGTCACTGTAAGGGTGAGGGTGTGGTTACCCAAAAGCGTAGAAGGTGAAAATCGACGGAGACGACGGAAAACCGGGAGGCGCTCGCGACTTTGGTTGATCAAAACCGCGGAGAAATCCCTGGACGAGCACCCTAGACGCGAGAGGAGTGATCTACGGAAGGAAGAATCGGCGAGTTTCCTGCGGGATATCGACGAAAGAAGCGGCGGGATTCCTGCGGGATATCGACGGAAGAGGAACTTCGACGGAAATGAGGAATATGAAGGGTCAGCGGGATTCCTGCGCGATATCGACGGGTTTTAACGGGGTTTTAACGGGGTTTCCGTGCAAAAAGCGAAATACGAGGGATCGGCGGGAGTTTGTCTAAGTCGAAATCGAAGGGATTCTTCAATAGGAATCTACGGGTTAAGAGGCATGCCGGATTCTCGAAATCCTCTGATATTAAGACGGTTTAAAAATCTTCTAAATATATATATTTCTTAATACCAATCTATTTAGGGTTTGAACAGGGTTTTTCCATACATTTCTTGATGTCAATTGTAAGTTTTAGTGATTTCCAATGACGTATCTTCTTTAATTTTCAGTGAACTGATATATGTAAATGTCGATACAATATGACTCAAGTATTGGAGCTGATCAAAAATACCTGGGATTATGAGATTTATCATTTAGCCCCTCTGGTTAAAGCATACCAGGTGTTCAATGTGAGTATACCATTGTAGATAGTACTTCTGTTATTCCAGATACTTGTTCCAATTCAGTCTTGAAACATCTTCTGTCTAGTTCCCATCATATTTACGGGAACCTAGACTACCCTGCAAAAGAGAGTTACCTTACCTTAGGAACCCAATACGTATTGGGTCCTAGGTTCTTGTTAGCATAAAAACTCGAATGCCTTCCCTCAGAAATCCTGTCAGGAAGACTACCTCTGCCCAGAAGATGTGGATAGGCCCTTGCCCTTGACACAGAGGGGTTCTGCCAACAGTCCATGGCAAAGTGTCCCACCTTGCCACAGCACCAACACGTGTGAATGTTGTACCTCCGTTTCTGACCTGATCCAGTGACTGAGGTAGTCCTGGTCCTAGGTCCAAACGGGATAGATCCGGATCTGCTCCCAAAATTGCCTCTTCCACCGTGACACTTGGAAGGGTGGAAGGAATGCATGTAGCGAGCGTCATGAGGCTTGGGAGGTGATGCCTTCCTTTCAGTCAGCACCCTTCCAGAGGCCCCATGAGAACTTACTGCATGACTTCTAACCTCCCTTTCCTGTGTCCTCGGGTGGTGAGAAGCTTTCTGAGAGCTGATACCAGCAGATTCATGCCGAGTTGGGGCAGTGGCCGAGAATACAAAGGGCTCAGAATGAGCCTTAGGTATTCTCCCATGGGTGGCCATGACAGCCCTTGCACTATGGGTGTCTCCACATGAGGACAGATCACCCTTACAGTGACCACGATTGTTCCTGTGATCATACCTGAAGGCATGATGAGTACCCTTCCTGCCTGGAGTGGGGGGTATGAATACTGTTTCCCCATTTCTCCATGAATTGATAATTCGGGAGATCCACCCATTTTCTTCCTTTCTCTTCATAGCATCAACCTTGGAAAAGTTGGATACTATCCTTTTCTCATTCTCTAGACTACTCTCTAGATCTGAGATTTTAGAGTCCTTGACCTTATTGGATGCCAATTGGATAACCAACAAGATCTTCAGCCGAGCAATCTCCTGAGCTTTCTCCTCAACAAGTAGGTTGCTTTTCTGAAGGGCTCTCTTCAGGGAATCAGGATTTTCTGAAGGGTGACAATTCCTGTCTTCAGGAACTTCAAGAGAGAAGGGGCAAGATGAAGAAGTTACCTGCTCTTCAGAGTTATTGTCACTAGCGCCAGAGACCGTTGTGTCAGCCTCATCAGAACAGCTTTCCTCAATTTCTTCTTCAGTCTCTGACAAGGACACCGGAGCCCTGATGCTGTCCGATTGATCCTTGCCTTCATCTTCAGAGGTGAGGACCCCTACATAGGCTTCATCCTCTTGCTGACAGCAGATCCCTGCTTTCTTTGATCCCCCCATGAGATCTGAGATGGTTACCCACATAGATTTGGCCGTCCCACATTTTTCCAATCGAGATCGAGAAAGTCCAGACCAGACATCCATGATGATCTGACGAATCATCTTGTCCAGATTAAATAATGAGAGTTTAGTCTCCGACATCTCAGTAATACACTTAGGGATTTGGATATCCTTTCCGGAGCCGGAGGTCTTCATAGGAATGAATGGACCCTCTTCTAAGATGAGAGATGCTCGAGGATCGATAGCCTCCAGATGATAGGACACTCTCATCTTCTAGATGGGATAATACTCCTTAGTGCACGTGGGAAGTCTTAGTGGAGAGATCCCATGATCCAGCTCCATGCTTTTGACACTGGTGGCAGGATTCTACTCAAGGTGTGAACCTATTTGATGAGCAACCTCGCTTTGATACCACTTGAAAGTCCACCTAGTGTCAACTACCTTCACCTATGGGGGGGGGGATAGGTGACGTGCAACGTTTTTGCGGAATTAAAATTGTACCTGCACAGGAAAACAAAACAGCACAGCACAGAAAGGACACAAGCAAATTATAGTGGTTCCCTGATTTGGGTACATCCACTTTCCCCCTTCGACCTATCTCCCAACCAGGAATGACTCGGTCACTTCACCAACAGGATTGAAATCCAATCCTTGCACTAACGGAAGGAACCCTTCCACACGTAGGAGTCAATACTCCCACCACACGGGTTGCACCCAACACTTACAACTAGGAACCAACGTTCCTTTACAACAAAAATGAAAATAGAATGTACAAGAAATACAAACAACTTTTGGAGACTAAGGTGTCCCTCTTCGTTCGATGACGTGTTCTTGAAGTCAACGAAGAGTCCACAACCCTAGATCTCTTTTGGAGAGAATCTCCCTGAAACCAGCGGCGGTAAGAAGGGCGGCGGCTTGGTTCTCGGGATCGGCGGCGACAACGGTGTGCGGCTGCTGTACTTTGGAGATTCAATCTTCGTAGCAAAGCTAGCAAGGTCTTCCAACGGTCATACTAGGATCGATCGTCTCGATCGATTCAGAAGGGGAAGGTTTTCCCGATCAACGAATCAAGAGACAAGGGATCTCTGGTTAGACGCGTGAGACGCTGTGCTTGGTTGAGCTTCTGTCGCCGGGAGATCTGGAAGCAACCACGATCAAAGCCGGCGATCTACTGGCACGAGCAGCGACGGCGGCGGAGCGGATTTCACGATCTAGGTCAAGGTCGGCGGATCGTTTTTTTTTGTTTTTCAAAAATGCTCGCCATACTGTTCAAAAATACGCGAGTATTTATACAGTAGTATACCCCTTTATGACCATTGTGGGTCCCACCAGAAGAAACCCTAATACCGGTTCAAAACAGCGTCTTAACATTTGATCCGGTCCAGCGGGATCCAGAAAATCGCCCAAGTCAAATTCGGTGAGAATCGAAGGTGATTCTCGACGAGTCGGCGAGAATCAGCCAGTGATTCTCGACGAGTCGGCGAGAATCAGCCAGTGATTCTCGACGATTCGGCGAGAATCACTAGTGATTTTCGCCGAATCACTTGATGATTCTCGACGATTATGACTTAGCGCCAGATTTGCACGCTTTGATGTAGCCGGATAGAGACGGCGAGAATCAGCCAGTGATTCTCGACGAATCGATGAGAATCACCTAATGATTCTCGCCGAATCGGCGAGAATCACTTGGTGATTCTCGTCGATTGTTACTTAGACGATTTTTCGTCTTTCCACCCATGAGCTGCTCTTTGACCCATCCTTGCTCCTTGTCTGCTTTTGCATTGTCACGGCCCTGTACTTGAAGATAAGTACACTCCAATAGAGAGAGTACACGTAGGCCAACACATTGATCTGCTCAACGAGGGATTACGTCGCGCAGACCCGTGTATATTGACCTACTGTACCCTGACATTGGTGTGTACTTAGCGTGGAATAACTACAAGCACAACTTGAAAGATTTTATCAAATACATTGTGAATTCATCTTAGCTTGACAGGTGGCTTCCTCAAATCTAGGTAATTGTGGATACATTACCCAACAGGGACAAAATAGTCTGAGTAAGATCCTGTAGGCAGAATCAGATTAATTAAGATTCAAGAAAATGGGTTCAACTGAGAATTACATAGATCTGGGGTCCATGAAATTGCCAATCTGTAGAAAAGAGATATTTGGCATTTGGAAAGAGAGGGTTAGACTTTTTATGGAAGCCTCTGACCCAAGAATATACATTACAGTCAAAGAAGGGTCATATGTGCCCATGAAAGTATCTGTTCTGGATGCAAATCAGAGAACTCCCAAAGATTATTCAGAAATGACTAAAGATGAGATTATTCTGGCCACTATGGACAAGAGGGCCCAGAATATTATTGTTAGTGCAATTGATGATGCCACATTTCAGAATTTAATTCACTGTAAAACTTCTAAAGAAATGTGGGACACTTTAATAGTTTACATGGAAGGGTCTGAAGAAGTAAGACATGACATGAAGTCCTTGTTAAATCAGGAGTATGAAAACTTCAGACAAGTAAAGTCTGATAGCATTACTGAATGCTACAAGAAATTCTATAGGATTGTTAATGAGTTGATGTCATATGGAAGAGAATTCAGCAACTATGAGCTGAATGACAAGTTTTTAAGATCCCTGACTAAGGACTGGGATACCAAGATTTGTGCCATTAGGGAAATGGCCAAATTAGCTGATATACCTCCTCCAACTTTGTTTGAAAAACTGTTATCTTATGAGATTCAGTTAATGGTTATAAAGGAGGAAGAAAAGACTACTAGAGTGGAGCACAAGGAGAGATCTGTGGCCTTCAAGACTGAAGCCACTAGGAAATATAAAAGCAAGTCTCCATCTCCACCTCAAAATGTTGTTGAAGCGGAGATAGATGAGTCAGAAAGCAAGAAGTCAGATAGCAGTGAAAGTGATGAAAACTTTGTTGCTTTTACAAGACATTTTCAAAAGTTTCTGAAGAAGAAGCAGTGGAGGTCTAAGCCATCCACTTCACAGACAAAAGATGACTACTATCAGAATAGGAAGTCATCAAGGAATGATAGAAGAAAGTCCAAGCCAAGTAAAACTGCATCCTCAAAGATTGTATGCTATTGTTGCAATAGACAGGGACATGTAGTGGCTGACTGTCCTGAAAAGAGGAAGGAGTCAACTGATAGAAAGAAGACACAGTTTAAGGGCAAAAAGGAAAAGTCCTTTGTTGCCAAGAAATACAAAAGTTTGACTGATCAGTCATCATCAGAAACAGATTCAGAAGCTGAAGCCAATATTGGGTTGTTTGCTGAAGAGGAGGAAGATGAGTTCATGCAGTTAATGAATTCAATTTACGAGCATGAGGACAATCAGTGAAAAGGGCTGATGGCTTTATCTGAAGGAGACAAAATCCAGGATCAGTCTGGACCAAGTAAGGTACAAAATTGTTCTTCTAGTTCAATTTCTTGTACCAAGTCAGAATCAGATACATCTGCATCAAGTGATGTGGGTGGCTCTGAATCTGAAGGAGATATTCATCAGTTAATTGATGAATATAGGGACTTGTTGCAGGCCTTAAATAAAAGCAAAACCTTGGCCAAAAATCAGGCAAAGGAGATTGCTAGTCTTAAATTGGCTGTTGCTGATTCAGATAAGTTATTTGATCAGAAACTGAATGAAATAGCCAGACTGAAGAACATTACAGTTATTCAGATGGGAACTATTATATTTAAGAATGATCAAATTAGGAATCTGGTGGTTAGACTTCAGAAGGAGAAGGATATTATGGCTAGCTTTTCTAAACCCAAATCTGTTTATCCCTTGATAAATGAGTTTGTACCTCATAAGGGTAAGGCTGGATTAGGATTTACAAAACCTGCCTAGACTGCTAGGTCCAAGTCTAAGGGCAAAGCCCCAGCACTAAACAAAAATCCTGCTGTAGATACTTCAGCCAGGGTTGTACCTAAATAAAGGTACAATAGGTTTGAGTGCTGGTGTTGTGGCAAGATAGGCCACTTTGCTATAGACTGTTGGCACAATTCAAGTGTCAAGGAGAGTAGCAAACTACCTGCTAGAAGAGCTACAGGTAGTTTTGTTAAAAGTCAAACTAACCTGCACCAAGGACCCAAGAATTATTTGGGTTCTAAGGTTAAGTAATCTGTTTTGCAGGTGAGTCCAAGTGGCCATGCCCCTATATGGTACTTGGACAGTGGATGTTCCAGGCACATGACTGGAACAAGGGGGCTGCTGAAGGACTATACATCAATCAAGGATGGTCCTAAAGTTACCTTTGGTGGTTCAGAAAAAGGAATCATCAAAGGCTTTGGTAATATTTCTAGTAACCTGATTACAATTACTCAAGTGGCTTATGTAAAGGGTTTGAAACATAACCTCATTAGCATAAGTCAGCTGAGTGATTTAGGATATGACATCTCATTTGTCAAGGATGGTTGTCATATCAAAAGGTCAAGTGATCAAAAGATTATTCTGACAGGATATAGGAAGAGAAATGTCTATTGTCTAGACATTTTGTGTGAGAACATTATTTCTCTTATTTGTCTTGTAGCTGATGAGAAAGTCTCACATTGTGTTAAATGGCACAAGAGGCTGGCTCATCTTAACTATAAGACAATTGGTCAACTCTTTAGCAAAGAGTTAGAGAGGAATGGTCCTCAGGTTAAGGGTATAAAGGATGGGAGATGTTCAGCTTGTCAAAAAGGCAAGCAGACCAAATCCACCTTTCATAGCCTTGAGAACAAAGATGCTGTGAGGTGTCTATACCTCTTGCATATGGATCTTTTTGGTCCTATGCCAGTTCACAGCCTAGGTAGGAAGGTCTACACATTTGTGGTAGTTGATGACTACTCACGGTATTCCTGGGTGTTCTTCCTAAGGCAAAAATCTGAAACTCCAAGTATCTTGTATAGTTTTGTTAAACAAATTCAGAATGAATTGTATAGTACAGTGGTCAAAATCAGAAGTGACCATGGTACTGAATTTCAGTCTAAAAGTATGACAAAACTGTGTGAAGAGTTTGGAATTTTTCAGGAATTTTCCTCACCAAGAACACCTCAGCAAAATGGTATTGCTAAAAGGAAAAATAGAACCTTGATAGAGGTTGGTAGAACCCTATTGAGTGACACTTCTCTCCCAGAATATTTCTGGGCTAAGGTAGTTAATACTGCATGTCATGTAATCAATAGGGCTACTATTACCAAGAGCCACAAGAAGACCCCCTATGAGATTGTGAAGGGCAGAAAACCAAATCTATCCTATTTCAGGATCTTTGGTTGCAAGTGCTATATCCTTAACAATGGTAAGTCTTATCTAACCAAGTTTGCTGCCAAATCCCAAGAGGGAATCTTTGTTGGGTACAACAACAACAGTAAGGCTTATAGGATCTACAACTTGATTACTCAAGTTGTAGAAGAGTCAGTACATGTAGTTTTTGATGAAGCAAGGCTCATTAACAATGATTTGCCAAGTAGTGTTTGCAGCTCTACAGGTGTAACTGATAAGATGGACAAGCTTACCTTAACAAAAGGTTCTTCTGCAAGTCAGCAAGTGGAAGTTGGTGGCTGCTGTCCAGGGGGAGTACAAGATACTCATGTTGCTGAAGAAGACCAAGAGGTGCAGTTGAATGAAGAAGCTGAAGGTGTACAACCTGAAGACAGGCTGCCTCCAGCCAATAGGCATTTAAAGGATCATCCAGTCAATCAAATAATTGGAGATCCCAGACAAGGAGTGCAAACAAGGAGTAGAAATTTAAGTACAATTCTTTACTCAAGTTTCTTATCCCAAGTTGAGCCAAAGAAGTTTGAAGAAGCAATCCTAGACCCTCATTGGATTGAGGTCATGCAAGAGGAGCTGAATCAATTCAAAAGATGCAAGGTCTGAGAGCTAGTTCCTAAACCCAAGGACCACAACATTATTGGAACTAAGTGGATCTTTAGGAACAAGTTGGGTGAAAATGGAATCATCATAAAGAATAAAGCTAGACTTGTTGCAAAGGGATATAGACAGGAAGAAGGTATTGATTTTGATCAAACCTTTGCTCCAGTAGCAAGACTGGAAGCATTAAGGATGTTCCTTGCCTATGCAACATTTCAAGGATTTAAGGTATATCAAATGGATCTTAAGTCAGCTTTTCTGAATGGAAATCTGAAGGAAGAAGTCTATGTAGAGCAGCCATCAGGTTTTGTAGATTCTCTTAAACCTGACTATGTATATAGACTTAGAAAGGCTTTGTATGGGTTAAAACAAGCCCCTAGGGCTTGGTATGAAACCCTGTCTAGTTTCCTCATAGAGAACAAATTCTCTAGTGGAAAATAGATAAGACTCTATTCCTTAGGGAATCCAGAGGCAAGATTATCTTAGTCCAAATATATGTAGACGACATTATATTTGGGTCTACAGAAAGTATTCTTTGCAGAAAGTTTGCAAAACTCATGCAAGGACAATTTGAAATGAGCAGTATGGGGGAACTTAAGTTCTTCTTGGGTCTCCAAGTTAGACAGACTGAAGATGGATTATCCATATGCCAGTCTAAGTTCACCCTAGAATTGATAAGGAAGTATAGTATGGAATCATCCACTACCATGAAAACTCCTATGGGTTCAAGCATGTCTCTAAGCAAAGATGATGCAGGGAAACCTGTAGATGAATCTTTATATAGAGGGATAGTTGGCTCACTACTGTATTTGACTGCTAGTAGACCAGATATCATGTATGCTACATGTGTCTGTGCTAGGTACCAAGCTTGCCCTAAAGAATCTCATTTGACAGCAGTCAAAAGAATTTTGAGATATCTTAAGGGCACTCCTTATCTAGGCCTTTGGTACCCTAGGAATGGAGATTTTGAACTGACAGGTTATTCAGATGCAGATTTTGCAGGCTGCAAGGAAGATAGGAAAAGTACCACAGGAACCTGTCAATTTCTAGGTGGAAGGCTGGTGTCATGGAGTAGCAAGAAACAAACAAGTGTGGTTATCTCCACAGTAGAATCAGAATATGTGGCTGCAGGAAGTTGCTGTGCTCAAATTCTATGGATTCAACATCAGCTAGAAGATTATGGTATTCAAGTAAGTAGGACACCTTTATTTTGTGATTCTACTAGTGTCATTTCTATTGCAAATAATCCTGTCTCTCATAGTAGGACTAAGCACATAGAAATTAAATACCATTTTCTAAGAGAACATGTTGAAAAAGAAGACATTTCCCTAGAGTATGTTAAGACAGATAATCAGTTAGCTGATATGTTTACTAAGCCCTTAGATGAAACCAAATTCAATAAGTTTAAAATTGAATTAGAAATGATAAACTTAGAATAGTTTACAAAAATTGGCTAAGTAAAATAGTGTCGACACACAGAGTTGTCTGTGTCGACACTTCAGAAGTGGTGTCGATATTTCAGAGAAATGGTGTCGACAAATCTAGGAAGTCTGTGTCGACACTTCAGAGAATTAGTGTCGATACATGCAGTGTAGGTGTCGACACATCCAGGGTGGTTTCGACACTTAGGATTTACACAAAATTAGTCTAGTAGAGTCTCGACTAAGTGTCGAGCTGAGATATATAAGTGTCGACATAAATATTCTGTCGACTATATTTATGTTGACACATAGTTGTCGAAACATTAGCAGTATGTGTCGACACTTTTCAACAGTGTCGACACAATTCAAGTATGTTAACGCGCCTTTTCACCTTCAATTCTAGAAAGGTATAAATAGGTTTTCCCCATTATTTGTCGACACGCCCACCTTAGTTTCGAGACCAACCTTGTGTGTCGACATCTCTCTTCTCTAATTTCAAAATTTCTTCAAAACCCTAATGGCGCCCAAGCTAGAAGAGAACATTAATGAAGGATATGAGCTCGTGCGACACGCCTTTGATGATGCGGAACCCGAAATCCAAGGTGTGATAACCCTAATTGCCGAGACTGGATTAGAGTACCTTGTATCAGAACCTATCAAGATCTGGAAGAAGGAAGTCCTCGAATTCTTGAGTGCAGCAACTCTTGATGAATCTGGACTCAAGATTAAGTCCAAAGTTCATGGGGCAAAGCTGAAGGTCTCCCATAAGACTCTAAGAAAAGTTCTACATCTCCCTAGAACTAAGGAAGAGGAAGATGTATCTGCTTCACAGACAAGGGAGGCACTAACATGGTGTGGACTTGATTCAAACCTGAAGATTGGATCAGTGTTCAACAGGAAAGGAATGAATATACAAGGAAAATTCTTATCTGAGATAGTTGGGAAGGTGATACTGAGCAAGCCTGGTGGGCATGATAGAATTTCAGCTCACATGTTCAGTTTGATGACAAGGATAATTTTCAAACTTAATACTGATTGGTCTGCAGTAATGTTTGATAAGATAAAAGAGAGCCTGAAGAAACCCAATCTGGGTAGAATTCTGAGTTTATACTTAGCTGGCAGTATTCCTGAAGTGATGAACCAAGCTGCAGGTTCAAAGATAAACCACATGAGGAGAATAGATGTAAGAATTTTCTCAAGGTGGGATAGAGTGCTGATAAAGGAACTGCCAACTCCAGAAAAGGAAACACCTCAGAAGAAGAAGACAGCCATTGTGGCTCAAGAATCCTCAAGTAGCTCAGAGGAGCAAGTGGTTTTCAGTTCTGATGATGGAGGAGATGACAATGCTGGACAATCACTAGCAAGACAAGAAGATGCTCAGAGGCAGGGGGAGCTACCATTAGCTAGCCCTATTCACCTGGATCCACTCCAGGAAGAGCCTCTACATGTGGATGAGCCAACTCAATTAGAGAGTGAAATGGCTACCCAAACCATTCTAGAGGTAATTACTGAAGTTAATCAATTAAATTTCTCTATTGAGGATGAAGTTTTGACTGAATCATTACTTGATATTGATCAGCAAACACAGTTACATAGTGAACCACAAGATGTTGTCATGGAGGACACATCAGTTGTTGATAGAGTAGACTCAGTTTCTCCAGAAATAAGAGATTCTCATGTACAACCTCAACATGAGTTTACATTAGAAGAGATGTTCCCTGATCTTGTACAGACAGACCTTGAGAGAAAGATAGCAGCTGTTGAGGGGGAGAAGGTCAATATTGAGGGGGAGCACATAGAGGAGACTGCTAGACAAGAGACTGAGGAGAAAAGGAATGCTGAGGCGCTACCAAGGACTGAGAAGGATTTACATTCTAGTCCTAAGGATAGAGTAGATATTGCTAGTACTTCTGCTTCAGAGGATGAAGAGGCTGCTAGGGCCAAGAAGAGAAAGTTCCAGGTCTTCAAGAGAAGAAGCCAGAACTACAAGAAAGCACTACAGACAATTGCTCCACAGCCTGCCCCAACTACTGATTATAGTTCTCTGATGGTGACATTGCAAATCAAGATAGATGAGCAAAGAAAAGCTTTAGAAAAGTATATGGATGAAGGGCATAAATCCCTGCAATTTGATCTGGCACAAGACATCAAATCTATCAGATTTGAAGTAAATCAAAACAAGAAAGAAATGACTGATTGTTTACATAAAGGAGGCAATGCAGTGGTCTATCTAGCTACTCATCAAGAAAACATTAAGAAATAGGTTGATGACATGGTAATAAAACAAGGATATGTCCTAGAGAATCAGCTTAGAATGAATGATAATCTAACTGCTTCTCATAATATCATTGTCACTGAAATGAAGAATATATCTACTGCCCAGACTGCTGTAATTGCTACTGCCAAAGAGGCATTTGATAAGCACCTACAAGAGAGCATAACAACTGTTAAAACTGCCATTGAAGATTCTCAAAAGGCAATTACTGAAAAACTCCAAAGGTCGAAACCTTTTTATAAGGATGGAGTTAACTATCTGAATGCTCAGATAAGATTTCAAAAGGATGAACTTAGGGATCATATAGAAAGAGAAGTCATAAAGGGGGAGAGGGTGTTAGTCAATGCAGACTCTGATCATGCAAAGTGGATTTCAAACTCCATCAGAGCCACCCTTGGATATCCACCTTTATGTGATGATGATAATGTTGCAGAGTCTGGCATCAATCATGCATACTTTGGATGAGAGCAAGCTGAAGTGGCTCAAGTGATATACCCTCCTGCTGATTTTGACATGATACATCAGGAGGTACAGTCTATGTATAGTCCTCCCGAGGGTAATCAGAATGTTATTCTTGAAAACGTTGTACAGCCTGTGCCAGAGGCAGTTCTAAAAGAACAAGAGGCCCAATTATCTAAGAAAAGGTTCAGAGAGCAAGCTGAATTAAGGCCAGATTTTGAGCAATGGAGCCCAACTTTTAGAAATATTATTCTGACTGCTTGGAAGGCTGCTAAGGATAATTTCATAGAGAGGGGCAAATGGTATTCTGACCAAGAGTGGAAGAAACATGAGGCTAGGCAAGAGGCAATAGTACAATACAGAAGGAATGCTAAATTAGGGAAGCTGCCTCCTAATGCACAGGAGCCTAGCAAGTATTTCCCTAAGCCTTATCACTATTTTGAAAGACAGAAGATAAGGGCTGAAGAACAGAAAAAGAAAGATCTTAAAGGGAAGAAGCCTGCTGATGACAATGAAGCTCTTGTTCAAGCAAAGATTCAATCTGGAAAGGGCATTGTTATCAAGGAACCTGAGCAGCCATAGGATAGAAATTTTCTTAAGTTTAAAATTTGTAATCATTTGCATTTAACTCTATGTAAACTTTTGATTAATGAATATGTTTGAAGTTGTAAGAATAATGTTATATGTTCAATCTATTACATTATTGTTCTGAAATAATTGTTTTTACATATTCTGTTTATACATGTTTAGTTCTTACCCTGTCATTTAATATTGTTATACATCATATTGAGTATTTGTTATGTATGGTGTATATCATTGACTAAGAGTTATGACTTCTCCAAATAGGGGGAGATTGTTGGGTACATTGGAATATATGTACCAGATTTGAAGAAGCCTCACCCTACTCAATGATATACATCAAGGTGTATTTGATGTGCTTTGAGTTTATTTGTGCAGGTTAAGTAATTGCAGAATTGCAGGAAAAGTTTCTAAGTCCATGTGTCGACACCTAGAAGAAAAGTGTCGACACTTAAGAAGGCTTGTGTCGACACCCAGAGAAGTTGTGTCGACACTTGGAGTAATTGTGTCAACAGCAGGAAGGCAGAGTCAACACTAGAAGAAATGTGTCGACACATACAGGCAGTGTCGACACACAATGAAGAATTGTCTACATAATCAGTGTCGACACTTAGAAGCAGTGTCGACACCCAGAGAAACTTTGTCGACATCAAAAGTGTCGACACCAGGAGGCTATGTCGACACGCAGCGAACTTCAACAAAGTTTAAGTACAAGTTTCAACACATGAAGAATGTGTCGACATAAGGATATGTGTCGACACTCAGCAAAGTTTCAACACATGAAGGAATGTGTCGACACAAAGGAGATGTGTCGACACTTAGCAAAGTTTCAACACATGAAGAATGTGTCGACACAAGGAGATGTGTCGACACTCAGTAAAGTTTCAACACATGAAGGAATGTGTCGACACAAAGGAGATATGTCGACACTTAGCAAAGTCTCAACAAAAGAAGATGTGTCGACACAAAGGAGTTGTGTCGACACACAACAGAAATCAACTAAGTATTGAAGAAGTATTTGTGTCGAGACACTCAACCAGTGTCGACACATTCAATAGAAGGCTTGTGTCGACACACAGGATCAGTGTCGACACATTCTGAAGAAGCAGTGTCGAGAAGCTGTTACAACAACACAAGGAGTTGTGTCGACACCATGAAGGCTAGTGTCGACACTTAGTCTACTTGTGTCGACACTTAGTCTATTTGTGTCGACACATAAAGACTATCTGTCTCGACACTTTTAGACAGTGACAGAGATTTTAAGAAGTGACTCGATGACTTGACAACTGCCATTTCAACCGGTCAACTGTAACTGCCAGAGCTGTCAGAAGGTTGTTAGAAACCGGATCAGCCAGTTACCTTGGAGGAAGACTATTTAAAGACCTTTCTCCTTCGACAGAAAGAAGTGATCAATGAATTGAAAAACAACACAACAAGAAGAAGACCTTCAAGAGAAGATCCAATAAGTTGGAGAGAGAGAGCTCCTTCTAAGAAGAGCAGCTGTTGAACCAGGCTGCAAAGTAAGATTCAGATTGAGATCTGAATCTCAAGACAGAAGTTGATTGAAGATCATATTCAGGAGATACAACCATACTGTGTTCTAATTCAAGAAGCTTTGAAGAAAAGCCAAGGGAGGTTGATCTCTGTCTAGTTCTTCCAAGAACTCATCAAGAAGCCAGTCAACTCATCTCTCTTTTTTAGAGTTGTGGTTATATACTTTATAAACTTTATTTTCTGTAGGATCATAAGGGATTTGAGCTGTAAGCCTATTTTATAAAGGCTGAGGTAGGGCTATTGTGCCTGAGTGTAGGAGATTTTATTCTCTGAGTGTAGGCCTTGATTGTAGGCTGAGGTAGGGCTGTTTAGCTTGAGTGTAGGTCTTGGTGAACACTGAGTGGTAAGGCTTTGTGCCTGAGTTGTAGGAGTGGGGACACTCTGAGTTATAAGAACCTATTTGGGGTTCTGAGTTGTAAGATCTGAGGATCTGAGGAGAAGTGGAGAAGTTAGGCCGAATCTAGTACACTACTAGATAGGCGAAGGGGGAAAGTGGATGTACCCAGACCTTGGGGAACCACTATAAAAATCTGTGTGTACTCTGTGTGTGATTAATTCTGTGATTGCTGTGTTATCTGTGCTGAATTGCTGTAGAGAATTGCAAATACAGGTCTTATAATTCAGTTTTTCTGCCTTTAAAGTTAAAAAGATTAAGTTTACCTATTCACCCCCCCTATAGGTGATTAGGCACTAGTTCTTTCACTCGGCTTTCTTTTGGACACATTTTGTCACGACTTCATAGAAAATTTCTTAACATTGTCCTCGCTCTGCGAGGTATTTGTACGGTCCCACGGGAACGGCTTCCCCCTGCAAAAAAAACATTTTTTTTGGCACCCACGCTAGAGTCGCAAGCGAGTACTTCTGAATTGTCGCCAAGGAGACCTCGGCTGATGTCGCAGATTCCTGAAGAACCTCAAGTAGCTACTTCACTTGTACATCGTCTTGCTGTCGTACTTCCCAGGAGGTCGGAGCCTGGTGAACCCTCGCGGAAGAGATCTCACATGAAAGAGTTCTCCTCCAAGAGAAAAGAAACTACTGCGGAAGATGAGGATGGGGACCCAACCTCACAACCTAACTATGGCAAGGGGAGAGAGGGGGTGGATCGCTTTGGTCTCCCCTTGGTTACTGGGGAGGAGGGGCTAGCGAGGCACGCATAAGCAGCAACCTCCCTCTCTGGTCCCGAAGACTGGGACAATGATGACGAGGCCTACAACATCACCTTTTCCTTGTATTGGCGAGAAGATATTACGGTGCTGTTGGAGTCGAGCACCTTTTCCCTTGCCAACCAGGTTTCGAGGTCACTGCTTCGATCTCTAGAGCTCTCCCACTAGCTGGCGAGGAACTTGAAGGTGACGGACAACAGGTTCAAGGTCCAAAGTGACCAGACCGGTTCCCTCGCCCGCTTGTAGGTAGAGTCTCGGGAGAGGATCGAGGAGCTGGAAAATAAGTTGCGAGTGTCTGAGGCCAATGTCGCCGAAAACAAGGCCTACAAGGTGATTCTAGTTAGAAAAATACTAGCTCAATATGTACTACCTGCATAGGTTGGCGTTGTAAATTAATATAGGAGTCTTTCTTTCTGCAGGAGGCCGCATCGGTCACGGCCCAGTGCATTTCAAAGCTAGAGCAGAAGCTCGCTGATAGCCAAATGATGTTGCAGGTCTGTCAAGTTCGCGTTGCCAAGTTCGAAACGCAGGAGACTGCAAAGGATCCACTGTTAGAGGTGAGTACCTTAGCATCGAGAAAAATATCTGGATCGTTCAGGATGATCCCCATCTCCTGAGGCATGAGGTAGCCCGGATGGTTGGTGATGTACTCCTCGACCAATAGTAATTTGAGAATCGGTTGATGTCGGGCTCCGAGTACCTGACTGTAGATGACATCATCCCGGATATTCTTGCCGAGCAGTCTAACTCTCCAGTGCCTTCAATATCGCCGAGCTATGGTGATGATGATTCAAATACAGAGGAAGAGGATGAGGATGATGGCTCCGTAGAGGATCTTCTTGAAGTTGACAGCTTGGGAATCGATTGTGTAAAGGGCGGTGAACTCACCACCTTTTTGGGAGATATCTGTAATCATAATAAAAACGTATATATTTTTTATAATGGACTTTTCTAGATTTCACCTGTACTTTTATTTTTATTTTCTGGATGCTCGCTCATTTTGACATGTCCGTAGGATCTTAAGCATGACAGATGATGAATACTCGTTAGGTTCTTAGGTACAACTTGAGATTGAAGCTCTCTAGGATCATGTGCATGGTAAGGTTGATACTCGCCGGACACTTCCCTTGCACGCCCATACTCACACCTGTATATTCCTGATTTACTACTCACACTTGTATGCTCGCAAACAAAGAATCATCATCATATTTTTTTGGTTTTTTGCAGGTCTGGTGAAAAATGTCTGAGGGAAGGTACTTGTTGTAAGGAAAACAAAAAATTTCATTGCTTACTAACTATGACCTTTCGGACAAGGGAGTTGCACTCGGGGGGGGGGGGGGTCTTGCAAGATGTACACTCTCGAGGCCAATGGTCCACTTCAACTGAAAAAGAATTGAAGGGATCCAGAGATAGGGAATGACGGTCGGGGGTCCAACGGGATACTGACACTCAATAGGGAACTTCTTTGTTGAGCTACTTCCAAAAGCGTGGTGGATATCTCTCCTCGTCGTTAACAGAGGCACATCGTGCTCCGCAGGGCAAGGGATTGATAAGAGCGGTTCTTTAGCCTCCTCAAAGACCGATGACGCCTTTAAACAAGGTGTCACTTGATGAGGTCGACCCTTTGTTGAGTTTGGGAGGTTGGCATCCAGACATATTCTTGATAGTTCCTCTAGTCGAATGAGAAGTGTGGTCGAGTAGGTAGCTAGGCCAACATATAAGGGGGAGAGTATCGCGACCGTCAATGCAGGGGCTTGGACTTACAAGAATTCTTTTAAGACCAAACACACCATCCAATCACTCATTCTAGGTTTTTAACGAAAATCGGGTCAGAGATAAGTTTCCCAAACCGATTATGGAGATTGACTTCCCTTCTTTTAGCTAGCTTGAGGCAATTCAAACAAAGAATACAACTCGTACCGACCCATATTTCGGGGAGCGAAGACTTTTATTAAAATGCAGAAGTAACTTTACATATAAGTAGTCATTACATTTTATCGCTAGGGATAGAACCTTTTCAGGTCATCCATGCTTCAGGTGCTTCATACCGCTAGGGATAGAACATTTTTATCGAATTGCTTTGTCATTCACCTCTTAACCTCCTCTTGGTAGATAGAGGTTAGGTCTCGAAGCTCCACGATGTAGTCCAGAGAGAGCCTTTGAGCATCTTTATCCTACAGGCTTCATTCTTCACCGCCTTCTCCTACTATGATGAATCTCTAACTCTAGAATTCGAACTCCACTAGGATGAGAGACTCAGACCAGTAGGACAACTAAAAAGGTGTTTCCCCTGTGGCTGAGTTAGGATTTGTTCTCAGATCCCATAAAACCGAAGTGAGTTGCTTTGCCTAGTTCCCCTTTAGGTTGTTGACCTTCTTCTTCAGGAAGTTGATGATCAGCTTGTTGGCAGCCTCCATATGTCTGTTGCTTCGAGGGTGGTATACAGAGGCAAATCAGAGATCCGTTCCCAGCTACTTGTAGAAATCCTCCAACTCTAGGCTGGAAAATTGTGGTTCATTGTCGGTGATGATGGAGAGATGGATCCCGAACCTACAGGCGATCTCCCCCCCCCCCCCCAAATGAAGTTCTTGATGATCTGAGACATGATTTTGGCAAGAGCTTTCGCCTCGATCCACTTGGAAGAGTAGTCGATCAGGACAAGAATAAACTTTCTCGAACTGCTAGCTTGGGGGAAATGGCCCATCAAATTCATTCCCCAGATGATAAAGGTCCATGGGGTGATGACTAAGCGAAGGTGTCGAGCCGGTTGTAATTGGAGAGGTGGAAGAGTTAACACTCCAAACATTTATTTAAGAAGGCTTCTATATCCTTCTGAATGGTCGACCCGATGTAGCCATGCCTTAGAATTCTTTGCTTTAGAGTGTGGGTCCTAGAGTGGCTTTCACACTCTCTTGAATAAATCTCTCTGAGCACTCGAGGGATCTCTGCTTCTGATAGGCATCTGGCCAGGGGGCCTGAGAGGGTCTTGCGTTAGAGCTCTACTTTGTGCAACAGATAGTAGGCTGCTTTGTATCGAAACTTCCTCTGTACTCCTTCACTGGAGGGAAGCTGACATGTTGTTAAGAAAGTAACAAATGGGTCCTTCCAAGAAGCTCTCTGCACGATCTTCATCATTTCACCTTCCTCAATGGATGGTGGAAATAGCTCTATTACAGTTCCACCGGCCCTTAGGCCATACTTGTCTAGGTAATTCTCCTCGTAGTTCTTCTCTCTTAGCACATGTTCGACGAAGAAGTTTAAAAGTTCCCAACCAAGCCTCTTACTTTTATCAGATATCTTTGTAGAATGGGGTCACACACCTCAAACTCTCCCCTAATTTGTGAAGTGATCATCATTGAGTCATTAAAGGCCTTGAGGTACTGGATTCCCAACTCCTTAGCGAGACACAATCCTTCCACCATTGCCTCATACTCTGCTTGCTTGTTCGTGATGGGAAAAAGGATCTCAACTACATTATTGATCCTAGTTTCTTGCAGTCTTACTAGTATGATGATCGCTCCCGCTGAGCTCTTGCCTGAAGCTCCATCCACTAACATCTTCCACGAAACTGGGTTGGACGAGCCTTCGTATCCTCCTGCCTCGTCCGAGAAGACAGCCAGGAAATCTGCAATAGCATGTGCCTTGATGGCCACCCTCGGTGAATAAGAAATGTCAAACTCGCTGAGCTCCACTGTCCACTTTGCCAACCTTCCAGAATGATCCACTTCATCCAAGATAATTCAAAGAGGATGATCGGAGATGACCTTAATAGAGTGACCTTGAAAGTATGGCCAGAGCATCTGCGCCAAAATCACCAAGGTGAAAGCTAGCTTCTCCAGGATGGGATACCTTGTATCCCCCTGCTTGAGCACCCTACTCACATAGTAGATGAGGAGCTGCTTCTTCCCTTCTTCTCTGACGAGCATAGAGCTAACTACCTCTGCTCCCACTCATAGGTATAGGTGGAGATCTTCGCCTTCTTGTGGCCCTTAGAGTAGAGGAGCTTGAGTTAGCTGCTGGTTGAGCTTTTCAAAAGCCTACTCACACTTTGTCGTTCACTCAAAATTCTAGTTGCCTCAAAGAGTCTTGAAAAATGGAGAGCACTTCTCTCCCGCCTTAAATAGGAAACGGCTAAATCCTGCCAGCCTTTCGGTCTGCCTCTAGACTACCTTGGAATTCTTTGGGGATGACATCTCCAAAATGTATTTTACTTTATTGGGATTAGGCTCCACCCCCTCAGAGTGAGATGACCTAAGAATTTCAACCTTCCTGCTCCAAAGATGTACTTTGCCGGGTTGAGCCGCATCTTGTAATTTCGCAGAGTTGCAAAGGACTCCCCCAGATCCTTAGTGAAAGTATCTAGCGTCTACCTAAATCACCTAGATGGGGGTGAATAGGTGATGTTTGTGTCTTTTCGTGGATTAAAAATTACTCAAAAATTAACAAGCACACAAACACGGAGATCTATAGTGGTTTCCCGTATTGGGTATGTCCACTATCCCGCCTCGCCTATCTACTTCAAAGGATTAGATTCAGCTACTTAATCTTTCTCAGATTTCATCAAATCTTACACCTCGGAGCCGCAACTACTACAATTCAGAGACGACACTCCTACCACTCAGAGAGCAACCTCTCCTACAACTCGATCCACAAACCGGATCAACATACTCGATCCACAAACCGGATCTACACACTGGATCCACAAACGGATCTACTCTCTCGATCCACAAATGGATCTACAAACTCGAAGATAAATCTCCTACAATATCTAAAACAATATTACAACACTATTACACACAAGATCTGAAAACTTCAGTCCGTCGTTCTTCGAAAATAACGGATCTTGAATATGATTTGGAAAATATGGTGAAATCTAAAATCTTCCAGAGATCTTGAATATTGAGTCTTCAAACGTCTAGATTTGGAGGAATAGAAGTCTTTAGAAGGCAACAATCCAGATGTAGAGGTCGAATAAGACAAGATCTTGCTGTGTTTGCAGGTATCGGGCGATCGGAAAGTGTCGTGCGGAATGGAGGCCGACAGTTTACCGATTAGGAAGGTCTTGTCATTTTGAATCAGTGAATAAATTAGCACAAAACAAGATTAACAGTAATGAAAAACAACCCTAGGTATTTATAGAGAAAAATACTCCAATGGCATAAAGGAAATTTCTAAAAACGAATGGCGGAATTTACTGTGCATGGCCGACAAAACCCTTCACTGGTTTTTGAAAATTTTGGAAAAAATGACCTAAGCCAAATTCGTCGAGTATCGTCGAGTAGTATCATATTGATACTCGTCGAATACATCTTTATATACGACGAATATTACTTATCCAAAACAACCCAGGCCGGCTGCACAATCAACTCTATGGAGACAAGTCATACTCGATGAATTCGTTGAGTATAGGTGAACAAACTCGACGCACTCAACGACTTATATTCGATGAATTAGACTTGAAAAAATCTAGAGAAGTAGTGTCGACTGGACTCGACGAATTCGGCGTGTATCACGTAGCTTATTCGACGAATTCAGCGAGTATCGTTAGATACATTCGACGAATTCGGTGAGTATGCACAATGATACTCAGCGAATTTTACTTAGCGGATTTTCACAACTCTAATGAATATACCCTAAGTATATACTCCGAATTCGACAGGTATTGGTAAGTATACTCGATGAATTCGACGTGTATCAACGATGATACTCGACGAATTTGACGTGTATGCTTAACCATACTCGCCGAATTTTACTTAGGTAAAATTCCTATTTTTCCTGGGTCTAACCCTTGACCATCCTTGAGTCTTCTCCAGTACTTGGGATAGAAGTATACCCTAATAGAGAGATTACACGTGAGTCAACACATTGGTCTACACAATGAGGGAATACATTGTGTAGTCCTGCGTTTACTGACCCACTGTATCCTGACATTGGTGTGTACTTAACAATATGAACCTGTAAGTACATAACTAAACCGTGGTATCAAATACAATCTCAATTCATCTTAGCTTGAGTGGACCCTTCTTCAAATCAAGGTTATTATGGATGCAATACCCAACAATCTCTCTATATTCGAAGAAGCCAAAATCCTACAAGCTAAGGTGAATTGCACATAATAAATAATAAAACTTTAACAAAAATTTTTTTAAAAAAAATATCACGCATTCTAGATAAATAAGGAAATCATATAAATACATATATATATATATATATATATATATATATATATATATATATATATATATATATATATATATATATATATATATATATATATATATATCAAATTGTTCAGTTTTAAGAGGGCATATCATAACATTCCACAATATACATATAATTCATTGATTTTGTCTGTTCTGCCTCTTCGCACATTGTCTTTCAAAATAGGTTCTTGTCTTTGGGTAGTATCTAGGAGGGGATGGAGGCATCAGATCAACACCTTGGTTGTTCCTGAAATGTATTCTCCTCTTTGTGCATGCCACCTTGATTTGTTCCATTCCTCTTGGTCATGGTGATTTTGATACTTTTCTGCTCCAAGAACGACCAAAGAGAATGTGTCCAATATGATTCCTCTGGAGATAGGGCTCTAGACCTCTTCCATTTCTCTATTCGGATCGACTCTGACTGGTTCCGGATCTAGCCTGACTTCATACATGCCTTCCCCATATCTCCTTCTCTTATAAACTAGGGGAACAGGGTCTTCTATCCACTGAACCTCTGGGAATAATGCAGTAGCAGCAACAATATCCTGATCAAAATTTTATTGATTCTGAGTGTCTGACTAGTACTGAGAGTAATCCTGTGAAGGATGAACCTCGTCAGATGCTGGTACAGGCACAACAGGAACTTGATTTATGGTCAGCTGATTATATACCCATTCAGTATTATCATACGTGTAGTCATTTGTTGCCTTAAAGTTTTGTCCCATAGAAGTTCCTCACAATTCCAATTTAGTTGTAAGGGCATTCTCCCCCTTTTTGGCTTTGACATTGATGACATTGGCATAGTTGAGCATTGTAGAGTCAAAGTGTGGCATCGATCTATTGTGGGAATCAATCATTGTAAGAACATTTGAATCACCATTCTTCAATACCACCATGTTTTTCTTCAATCCTGACATTGTATGAGCGATTTCTTGGCCACCCTGAACAAACCACAAATCCAGCTTCTTATCCAGCTTACTTATTTCAACTTTGACATCTGCTAGGCCATTCGACATATATTTTTTTAGAATCCTTAACACTTTTCACAACCTTCTACAATGAAGCCTCAAACTTAGCTTGTTGTTTGGCCAACATCATTTCAACTGCTTTCAGAATAGATTCATTTGCACTGGAAGATGGAACATTGGCAATCTGTGGCATTGCAACATCAGCTGCATCTCCTTCCTCCTCAGCTGGTATCTCAGAATCACTGGAGGACTCTTCTGTTGGGTCCGGCGTTCCTTCACTTGACCCGTTGCGCTCTTCTACTTATTTAAGAAATTAAGTAGCACCCTTTCAAACAGTCCGGGATTTTGGAACAGTTGGTTATGCGCTTGATCCTTCAATTGGTATCAGAGTAGGTCACGGGTTCAAGACCGGGGGAGCGCTATTAAATCCTGATTTTTCCCTTCTACCTGTGTGGGTCCGGTGGGTCAGGCAACCGTGGACATGTGGTAACCCCACCTCTGAGCCATGTGCAAATGTGGACATGTGGTAACCCCACCTCTGAGCCGTGTGGGCCATGTGGTAACCCCACCTCTGAGCCATGTGGGCCATGTGGTAACTCCACCGCTGAGCCGACGGGTTGTGCTAGACGCCGGGGGGGGGGGATTGTTGGGTCCGGCGTTCCTTCACTTGACCCGTGGCGCTCTTCTACTTATTTAAGAAATTAAGTAGCACCCTTTCCAACAGTCCGGGCTTTTGGAACAGTTGGTTATGCGCTTGATCCTTCATCTTCGACCAAAGAAAGATGAGCTTTAGAATTCACTACACGATACTCCGTAGCTAGGACAAGAGTATGTTCTTTTGCATCTCCTTCCTCATCAGAAAGATCAATTATGCCTTTGGGCACCTCTGGCATCCTGCCAAGTCTCTTCTCCAGGTTGCAGATGAACCAGTCAACCTCAGTGGCTACAGAAATCTGGGACTGAGTTGCCTTGCCCTCAGAAACTGCAATATGAGTCATCTTTGGGAGAGGAACTAGTAGGTTGTCCACAAACATTGGCTCAACAACTGCAGCAACACTTGTACTCACAGCAGCAGCAACATAAATAGCAGCAGACTTGTCCAAACCAACTAAACTCTCATCAATAGCAATCTTAGATTCATCCGCAGGAACTTCAATCTCATAGTCCTCAACCCTTAGGTCATCATCATCAACAGTCTTAACATCTAAATCATCAGTATACTCTAGATCTGAAGGAGCTGGAACCTCTTTGTTAGCATCCTCTTCTAAAGCATCAGCAGGAACTGACTCTAGGGCTAGAAACACTGTATCTTGCATCTGTCACTGTCTTAGACACCAACTCCTCAACATTAGTACGAGGAATATGAGCCACCACTATTAGTATATTCTCTATCTCTGCAGCTGCAGTAAGTAAATCCCCCTCTATTCCTGCCCTCGAACTCTCAGGAATGTCACTGGGGTGAGGAGAGGTAATCCTGACCTCACAAGCTTGATATTCCTCTACTACAACCAAGTCTGCCCCCCCCCCCCCCCCTTGCTTGAATATTCGCCTATCCCACCTTGCGAAGACAGATAAGTCGATCTTCTTTAAGTGACGGATAGTTACTCCTTTGGTCATATTGAACATGTCACCTTCCATCTGATTCAGGTACATGCTGATAATCCTTCCAAAGTTGGGTGTGCGTAGACTGTCCTTTAGTTTTTCAAACAGCATTGCACCCCAATCCAACTTCTTTCTGCAGATAATAGTAACTAGAACCTTGATCATTTCTATAGAAAGGTAGTCATGTGATCCAGTTTTGCATAGCAATACTTTACCAACGATGTCTGATAGCAGTTTCCCTTCCTCGTTCGTCCCTTTCCTCTTAACGTCCTTGATGCCTCTGGTATTCCACAAAATAACAGGGCTCGAGAGAAATCATTTTCGTCTAAGTAATCGGCCTCTTCACAGACTAGGAGCCGCAAATACCTGGACAGAAGAGAGGCTTTCACCTTTACCTTGTACTTCTGAATCTTGCTCTTAATAACGGTGTCCTCATGACGGAATTTTGCATTATGGAAAAACTCTAGAACTTCATTTTCCAGCACCTTGCAGGGGTGTTAGAGGATGAAGGAAATTACAGCTGTCTCAAACATGAGAATGACATTCTTGAATTCATCTGAAGCAAGAGCAAACCCTGTCCGGACAAATTCACTTCCCCCTAGCAAGCCACTGGTGGTTCTAGGAGCCATAAAAAACTGAAATCAGTACTTGGAAAACTGGAATCTGATATCACTGGAAAACTGGAAATGCTACTATTGTAAGAGAGAAATTGGTCACCACTAGAGAACTGGAATCTGTTATCACTGAAGAGCTGAAATCTATCGGAATCAGCGTCTTTCGGCTTCCGGGAACCCACCACCGTTCGAGTTTGGTGAGAGAAACTGTATGCGATGTTCGATTAGGGTTTGGAAGAACTACACAGCCCTAATCGCGGGAGAGGAAACACGCGCTCTACAAGAACTTCTCGACGAGAGCGATGAAGAGAAGATGTGGGAGCTGAAGGGGCAAATTTCGATTTTCGGCGAATCGGCTGGATTCTCGACGAGTGGGTTGTGCGGCTGACATCTTATATATATATAAGTATATAATTTTCAAATCAACCTAGAAGGCGCGTACCTTATTTGTCATCGGTTTTTTGGATCCAATATAGTAAGAAGAAAAATTTTCGCACAAGTTAAATTAGCTGAGATCTACCGGGTGCAGAGTTTAATTCGCCGAGCATCATATTGATATCCGATGAATTGGTGAATTTTCTGTCCGATATACGCCGGATTTTTCTTTGGAAAATTTTTCTGTCGTCCTGACTTAATTCCCGAGTGAATTCCGGCTTGCTTAGCCTTCTTTAGGTGTCAGTTTTCAGCATGCCTAGTTCCATTTTGAAAAACAAGAACTTTATCTTGTCCAACAGCTTTGTAAAAATAACTCTAACCTATATGTGCATCAGTACATAGTTGACGGCTATGTCCTTGTTCTCCAATGCTCCCGAATGAAGTGATAGCGCACCTCAATGTGCTTTGTCTGGCGGTGGGAGACTAGATTGTTTGTGATTGCTATTGCGCTACATGAGTCACAATACATTGGAATTTCTCTGAACTTCAAGTTGTAGTCTTTTAATTGATTTCAGATCCATAGCAGCTGTGCGCAACAACTACCCACATAGATATACTCTGCCTCGGCAGTAGAAATTACCATACAATTTTGCTTCTTAATGCTCCAAGAGATAAGTCATCTTCCGATGAATTGACACGTCCCGGAAGTGCTTTTCCTATCATCCTTGCTTCCTGCAAAATTGGCATCTAAAAAACCCATTAGGTCGACATCATTATTTCTCGGGTACCATAAGCCAAGATTGGGCGTACCCTTAAGGTATCTTAAAATCCGCTTTGCAGCGACGTAATGAGATTACTTAGTGTTCACCTGATATCTAGTGCAGACACATGTTGAAAATATTATATCTGGTCTACTGCCAGTCAGGTAGAGCAAGGATCCAATTATGCTTCTGTACTTGGTTTCATCAAAAGGTTTCCCTTTCTCATCCTTGTATAGAGACACAGTTAAACCCATTGGAGTCCTCATATAGGTTGTGTTCTCCATTCCGAATTTCTTAAGAAGCTCCTTGGTGAACTTCGTCTGAGAGATGAAAATTCCATCTTCAGATTGCTTCACCTGAAGTCCTAAGAAATTCTTCAACTCATCCATACTGCTCATTTCAAACTTCCTTTGCATAAGATTGGAAAACTTTTTGTAAAGGTTGTCTTCCGTAGAGCCAAGTATGATGTCGTCGACATAGATTTGTACTAGTAGAATCTTGCTTTTAACTTCCCTAAGAAATAATGTCATGTCTATCTTTCCTCTTGTCAACTTGTTCTCAAGAAGAAAGTCAGTCAACGTCTCATACCAAGCTCGGGGAGCTTGCTTTAAGCCTTATAATGCTTTATTTAAAAAGTAAACGTAATCAGGGAATTGAGAATTTACAAAACCTGGGGGTTGTGCTACGTATACTTCCTCTTTCAGATTTTCGTTGAGGAATGCTGACTTCACGTCCATTTGGTAGACAATGAAGCCTTTGAGGGCAGCATATGCAAGACACACCAGGATCACCTCCATCCGGGCCACTAGAAAAAAGGTCTGGTCGAAGTTGATCCCATTTTCTTGTTTGTATCCTTGTGCTACAAGTATGGCCTTATTCTTGATGATTACTATGAGTTCGTCTAACTTGTTTCTGAATATCCACTTGGTGCAGATCACATTTTGTACCTTTGGTATGGGTACCAACTCGCAGATTTGCATTGTTTAAATTGATTGAGCTACTTTTGCATTGCTAGAATCCAAGACGCATCTTTGTTTGCTTCTTTGAACATCTTCGGCTCAACCTGAGATAGAAAACAAAGATGTATGATCTCATTAGATGTACCTCTTCTTGTTCTGATGTCGTCGCCTGGCTCTCCTGTTATTTGATCAGCTGGATGATCTCTTAGGTGTCTGAACCCTAGATTCCTTGCTCTCCCTCCAGCGGGCTCTACAACATCTGGTACATCCTCTGTAGGTTGTGGCAATTCTTCCTCTAGTGGTTCTTCATCCACCAAGCCTGGATCGACGAGCTTGACTGAGCTTCGAGGTTATTCCTTGATAGCTTCATCCAAGCTTAAATCCTTGAACCTGGTACCTACATCTGCACCAATAACACTAGACGAACTGCTTTGGAGCTTGCTTGTCTTATCAAATACAACATTTATTGACTCTTCTATTACTAGAATTTTCTTATTAAAAATTCTATATGCCTTACTATGGGTACTATATCCTACAAAAATACCTTCAAAATATTTTTCACTAAAATTAGTGTGGTAATACTAAACATTATTAAGTACGAAGCATTTACTTCCAAAGATTCTAAAATAGGACACAGTCGGTTTTGTGCCCTTCAATAGCTCATAGGGGGTATTACGATAGCTTTTGTTGATAAGTGCTCTGTTTTGCACGTGATAAGCTGTGTTGACTACTTCAGCCCAGAAGTACTCCGGAAGTGAAGCGTCGTTCAACATAGTTGTACATGTTTCAATTAGGGTTTTATTCCTTCTCTCAGCAACTCCATTTTGCTGTGGAGTGCGCGGGGAGGAAAACTCATGAAAGATATCTTGACTTTCACAAAATTCTATCATGGCACCAAACTCAAACTCTGTTCTGTGGTCACTTTTGATTTTTACCACTGAGCAGTCTAATTCGTTCTGAATTTGCCGGACAAAATTAGTGAAAGAATCGAAGGTGTCTGACTTGTGTTTCAGAAAGAACACCCAAGTAAAATGCGAGTAGTCATCAACAATTACTAACATATAGACCTTACCTCCTAAGCTGTGAATAGACATAGGACTGAATAAGTCCATATGAAGCAAGTATAAGCTTCATGAAGAATCTTTTTCAGTAATGCCCTTGAAGGTAGCCCGTGTCTGCTTACCCATTTGGCAGGAGTGATAAGGAATCTCTTTGAGGCACTTAATACTGGGGGCATCACGCACTAAGTTGTGAGAAAATAGCATATTTATAGTTTTAAAATTAATATGTGTTAATCTCTTCTGTCATTGGTCACAGAGAGACACACTACTTTTATCCATAAAACACAATAGGGTAGAATTGTCTAAACAAAAAAAACTTCAAACAGAAAATATTTTTGCTCCGAGCATCTATTAAGACCATCTCCAAATTTGCAGATGATTTTATCAAACACTTGTCCTTGCAGAACTCAATGATGTAGTCTTTATCACATAGTTGACTTATGCTTATAATATTATGGTGTAATCCTTCAACATAAAGTGCGTATTACGTTTGTGAAAGAGATTACGCCGTTAGAAATCATACCATAACCTTTTGTTTTACCCTTGTCTGACCCTCCAAAGATCACTTTTGGTCCGTCTTCGACTGGGGTATACTCGAGTAAAAGGCTTCTTGTCCCGGTCATGTGCTAAGAGCATTCACTGTCCAAATACCAGATTGGATTTTTGGTGAACTTTGGACATACCTGCAAAACAGATCATTTTACCTTAGGAACCCAAATGTATTTGGGTCCTTGGTTCTTGGTTAGCTTAACACCACTAGGAACATTAACCTTGTGAGTGGTCGGTCTCACATTGCTAACTCGTGGGGTTACATAATTAGTAGGGTTATACCAACAATCTGCGCCAAAATGACCAATCTTGTCGCAGCACCAACAGTCAAACCTGTTATAGCTCCTTTTGTACTCTTGATTTACCTTTTGGAAGTGAGGTCTAGCAAGGGCAGCATTCTTAGAGGTGGATGCCTCCTGGTTGCAGCATACACAGTGGCTTCCCATCTCTTTAGCCTTATGCACACAAGTTTTGGCTTTTGGTGCCTTCTTATTTTTATGGCCATGTGAATTTGGATCATAACTCTTCATCTAAATTTCTTCAAATGGCTCTTTGAAAATAGTGGCACCAAAATCACGGGGACAGGTCCATCCCTGGTATCTGTTCTTGGGCTCTATATAAGTAGGCCTAGCATGATGACCATAAGAAGACTCAAGGTCAAACTTATTCATCGGGAAGATTACCTTCCTAAACGAGGGTTGACCCATGAGTGCCTTCCTCTTTTCCTTGGTGCAAGCCTTCCTGGTAGCCTTACCCTTTCTGGCTATGTGGACAAGACCACTACCCTTCTTTTGTGCTGAAAATTCATCAATGAGAGGGTGAACAGTCTTCGGCTTGGAGTAACTCTCAACGAGTTTTCTCTCCACTGTGAGCTTTTCTTTCGGCTCATCAAGATATTTTACTTTCAGACTCAATGTCTCAGCGGAGCTCCTGAGTTCCTCTTTCAAGGAGTGGACTTCATCTCTGAGAGGAAGTAATTTTGCAATTTCTTCCTTCAGATTCTTTTCCACTGCCTTGAGGGAGGCAATCTCCTTTAACTGCTTTCGAACTACCTTAAGACATTTGTTGAAAGCCTTTAACAGGTGCTCGTGCTGAGCCATCAATTCTGATTCATCCTCATCAGAAGATTAACATTCATGACCATTAGCGGACGTTTCAAACTCAGAGAGTACTATGTGCAAATTTACCTTCCTGTGGTACTTGGAGTCGCCCACTTCCTCGTCTGAAAGTTCCATAAGTATGAAGTAGGCTTACTCTTCTTCTGAGCTCGACTCACTCGAGTCACTATCACTGAGATTCTTCGACTTCTTGGTGACGAAGCTTTTTTCTTCTTTTCTCTTTCCCTTGAAGGATCGCTTTTCTTCCTTCTTGGAACCATCCATCTTCTTATAAGGACCCTCCGCAATCACATGCCCTAACTTATTACAACAATAACAAACAATGTCAGAGAAAAACTATTTGTTTGGTTTCGATTTGTACATGTCCTACTTATTGTAACTTTTCTTCGTTCGATCACCATCATGACTTGATCTTCTGTAATTAGAGGAGAAAGATTGATTCTTCATTTGTCTCGTCTTGCTGAGCATTTTCTTGAACTGCTTGGAGAGAAGAGAAAATTCTCGATCTAATAGCTTGGATCCTAACGTGCTTGGCTCAGAGTCTTCTGGAGTATCAGGAGCTCGTGTCCTTATGAGTGACACAACTTTAGACTTCTTTGAGCCTTCGGCCTTCATGGCCACTGTGAAAAATGGACAAAGAGCTAAATAAACCGCAAACTTTATTTTTCCAAAAAGATAATTATTACGTAGGTATGCCCCTTATTTATAGAAATTGGGGGAGATGAGAGAATTACAACAAACGATGTGAGACTAAATACAATCCGTGTGGTTTATGCGGTTTAACAACATCAAACCGCACACTATACAAAAGAATAACAAAACTCCCAACAGCACTAAGGGAAACAGCCAATCCGTCAGGGAAGACCGCTGGGCAAGCCGCCAGACCGCAACTGCGGGTAGCCACCAGACGACAGTTGCAGTAACCGACTAGATCACAACTCTGCAAGCTACCAGACTGTAATAGTGGGATGCCACTAGACCTCAGTTGCGGTTAACCACCAATCCACTGTTGCGGCTTCTACCAGACCGCTGCGGCTTCATGCAGACCGCTGCGGCTAACCGATATCGAACAACCGCTGCTCACTACTAGACCATTGTGGCTACCTTCAGACCACCACTGCTGCTCCTGATCGCAAGCTGAGATTTACCACCAGACCGCTGGACCAAACCGTCAGGTCGCTAGGACCAGTAGACCGCTGCGGTTAGGAATATGACCACCCGGTCTCCACTAGCTCCAACACTCCCCCTCAAGTTGGAGAATATATATTCACCATGCCCAGCTTGCTACAAACCTCCTCAAAAGAAGTAACCGGTTTGGTGAAGAAGTCCTGTAGTTCTTTCTCAGAGGTAACAAATGGTGTGCAGATGTAACGTTCCGATTCGCGCTAGGCCCCTCGTGCGCGTTTTTGAGTCAGGAGAGCTGACTTGGGCTCAGGGAAGTGCTGGCAGCTGGGCTGCACTTATAATAGGGAGGAGAAGTCAGTACAGAGTGGCACACGGGTAGAGACACGGGCATATCCCTACCCGTGTGTGTGAGGCCAGCTCTCGAGTTGACGACTCGAGTAGGTCTAGAGAAGGACACGGGTAGTGACACGGACGTGTCACTACCCGTGGTTATGAAGACACGGTAGAGACATGGCGTGTCCCTACCCGTGTATGTCCAACCAGTTGTTCCCGAGAAGGACATGGGTAGAGACACGACGTGTCCCTACCCGTGTGTCCAACCAACACTCGAGCCGACGACTCGAGTTGTCCCAAAGAAGGACACGGGTAGTGACACGGGCGTTTCACTACCCGTGTGTATGAGGACACATGTAGAGACACGGGCGTGTCCCTACACATGTGTGTCGAGTAGAGCTCGACGAAGTGTGTCCTGAGGAGGACACGGGTAGAGACACGGGCGTGTCCCTACCCATGTGTGTCCAGTAAAGCTCGACGAAGCGTGTCCCGAGCAGGACACGGTCAGCAACACGGCCGTGTCACTTAGACACAGGTAGAGACACGGGCGTGTCCCTACCCGTGTTTGTGTATCGAAATGGAAATCGAACCGTCAGCGACGTTCCACCCGAGCAGGACACGGGTAAGGACACGGACATGTCCCTACCGGTGTCATTTTCACATAAAAAGGTGAAGTGAAACCCTAGCCGTTTTTCATTCTCATTCCAAGCCCTTTTCTCTGGAAAAACTGTTGGAGAGGAGGAAGAAGGTGCTGGAGCAAGTCTTCATCCCGTGAAGAACCGCCGTCGCCGAGGAGAAGAAGATGTCGTCGAGAATAGTGACAAGATCCATGGCCAAAAATGGTGGAAACGCCGGAAACGAGGTGAGCTTCCTCCCCTCTCCATTGGTGTTAGATCTTTAGTTATTTCTTAGGAGAGACATCGACTCAAGAGAGTCTTGATTTGGGAGAAGGAGTTTTATAGGAATGGCCATGCTAGGACATGTGTCCTAGGTTTTAGACATCTTCAATCTCTCCTTCCTTCTATATGATGATGGAGGATGGTTTCGTGAAGAGAAGTGGCCTTGTGATGGTGAATAAGAGAGGAGGAAGTCTAGATGTGATTTTTTTAAATCGTCTTGAGGAGGAATACGAACTGATGTTGTTCATTCCACTTTAAGATGCGTGCAGAAATCTGTGTTTTGCATGCAGCGATCTTCGTGGCTGCTTTCAAGTGTGATACGACCAGATCAGGGCTTTTGACAAAACATGAAAGTTGTAGCCATTATAAATACCTTTCCAACGAGGGGTTACGCGCCTTCACCAGATTTCTGTAGCCTCGGGAATCTCCGGTCGATGGTGTTGTCCTGATGGTGTTCTGTACTTTAAATTCTGAGTTTGGTATATAATAGGGTCTGGATTCGGTAGGGTCATTGTAGCAAATTAACGTAGGGGCTGGAGAATTCCTTTATGTCTAAACATCATAATTTAACGAGTGATGAAATTGTTGGATGGATCCCACGTAGACAATTGGAGAAGAGAAATGTGCTTGAACGAATCTATTTGGTAGAAATTAGTGAATTGAACGGTTTGACGTATTGGTAAGATTGGAATGATTTCAATATGACTAATATTGAGTGCGTAATGATAACGGTAATATGTCGATTAATGGTGAGATTGACTCGAATTTGTGTACCTGTTCGGTGGTGATTGTTATGAACAAATGATTGTTGCTATTTAGATTATTGATTCATGTGCGCACAAATGATTTGAACTTGATTGAAGAACTGTAATCAGTTATGCTAGAGTTATGTGACTGTATATTGTGTATGTAATCTTATTAACCGCACTGGTTCGGGTAATGTTGGGAAGCAACATAGACGGGCGGTTGGGCTTGGTCCCCGGTGTTCATTTCCCGGGGCTCCTTCCGTGCCGAGTGGACAGTTGAGCTTCGTCCTCGTGCTTTCTCTGAGGCTCCTTCTGTGCCATGGTGATGTGGAATTGCATGCGGTCTGAGTCGACACGCGGTGTCATAATCCTGGGTTAAGGATAGTGTGGCAGGTCTAAGGGCTCGCCAGTCGTCATACCGACGGGAGTTGACAGATAGACTTTGGGCGGTTGGGCTTGGTCCTCGGTGTTCATTTCACGGGGCTCCTTCCGTTCCAAGTGAAAGGTTGGGCTGGGTCCTCGTGATTTTTCTGAGGCTCCTTCCGGGTCACACAAGGCCAGTTCGGAGCTTGGTTCTCGGTGCACATCTACCCGAGACTCCCGCAGGGCCGTAGTACACATGGGGCTCCGTTGTTGTGTTCTTAGCGTTGAGGCATACGGAGGCCTAAGCGAAGTAGTGTGGATACCCATTTAGTAGTAGAGAAGCCCGCTCTACTGTCACCGCCTGGCCACGGCGGTTGACGCCTGAGAGGTTATCTACCTGCTCGAAAAGTGGGAACTATAAGTCTGTGTCGACATAGCGGTTGCATGTGCGTGATCATGGGTGAGTCATTGCATTGCATACATACCATTACAATACATTGCATATCAGGACCCTCATTGTATAAGTTTGTATGGGCTCTCCTATACGATGAGTTAATTTACTGTTTAACTGATCCTTAACTTATAAGTCTGTATGGGCATTCTTATAAGTTAAGTTATTTTCCTGTTTTAGATTTATATACTTGATGGATTGATATAGCTTGTGTAGAATTGCTAGAGTAAACTGCTATTAATCATGTTGTACACTTCTTCTATTACTGCTCACGATATGTGTACTTAATCCACCTGCTTGTACCTGCTTATCACTATATATATATTGTACCCTTGTTCCTTTCTCCGCCTGGTGCTGAGGAGTCGTCGGGGGAGCGGATGTGAAAGCCACTTAGTCTTTTGACTAACGGTTGCTACCTCTTCCTTTTTAGGAGGAAACCCCGCAGGTAGAGCAGCTGCAGACTATGCAGCATGACAGCCAGGCCAGGACGACAGGGCCTGAAGGGGAGGTGCCTTCGCTACTGTCGGTTATCTATGTGAGTTTTGAGAGGTTTTGATGTAGCCCTTTGGGCATGTTTTAGCTATACTTTGATACTTTAGAAGCTTGTTGTTGTAACACCCCCATCTGTCGCATGACATATAACAGAAGGTCCAGCTGGAACCCGACGCCATATACCACAGACAGTCGGAAGAGTTACCAAATGAATATACAAACCATCCAATTAAGACTACTCGTCCTACACAGAGCATTCTAGCGGAAGCTTTTAAAGTTGAAAGAACCCAAATCTTAAATCCAATACATATGAATGTCCACGACTACAATCACAGTAATGAAACCCAAATACACTGAAGAGGTGCATGGCCTTATGTCCTTACAAATGTTCACTTAATAAAACATGTCTTACATACATCGGCTCGCAGGCCGGCCACACATGATAAGAGTAAAAACAGCTATTCTACGGCCTTCTAGGGCCAGCACAGCAACATGGGCTCCAGCCCGCTACTTGGTACTCGGCTCCGCAGCACCTGCAAGCACAATTCCACCGCACGGTGGCAAACAAAGCAATGGTCAGCTAAAAGCCGACCAAATTATAACGACCTCGCCCCTTACTCGGGACGGCGGTGCTCTTTCCCTACATAGCATTAGTCCAATAAAATAATATAGCGCAATTATATTTCTCCACAGGTGTAGGCTCGCACGGCCAAACACCCCGTGCACTCAGGGCACATTAACAGTGAATCCGGTCAATACGTGGCTTCACCACCATCCCAAAGATGGTAACCAAGTGAGCATTTAGCCTATCTGACCACCGTCTAAGGCTCCGACTATGAATACGGCCAGTGCCCGTCTTCGGATTTCTCGCACCGTACCACATAGCCTAGGTCCAATTCCACTTGCCCGTTGCTCAAGCCGCATATACAATTTAAGTCCTACGCGCGGGCCAAGCTTCTCTCGGATCCCAAATTTTCTAAAAAAATTTCATAACCCAGTTATGATCAAGGCCGGTTCTCAGACCGCCAATTTAGCAGAACACGTTTCTGCTCAGTTTTCCGGGTGCGCCTTGAAGCTAGCCTCTAAGGATCCCTGCTGCAATCTACCGCGTAGAAACCTGAAAGACCCAAAGCACAGAGTCTTCTCCGGCAAAACATAACAAATGCAACATCACTGATCCAGACAAAACACGTCCGAGTAGGCTTCACACACAATGCCTATGCCTGTACTTACGATTCTGGGCTCTATATGCAACACAAGGGGGACTATTCACATCAACCCCAAGGAACACCATGCACTCACCGCACACTCGTGGGAGCGGGATTTCCTATGCAGAAAGAAAGAGCTTCAAATGCTCAAGTTGAGAATCGTTACCCTTGTAGTCCGTTTTGGCGCCATGGAAAAACTACGCGGACAGAACCCTTCGCAACGACCTTCCCTCCACGGATCCGCTCTCCGATTTCGAAGCGGTGCTCCGATGCTCCACCGGCGGCTGGAAACCTCCTTCTTCCTCTACTCTCTCACCTTAGAAGGAGAAAGCTTTGGAGAGAAAATGAGGGATTAACCTCCTATTCCCGGCCTTAACAGAGCAAGATCTCATCTGGGCCATCGGATCTTAATTAAAGAAAACGAACGGCTTAGATCTGCACAAAATTCTCCAGACCTGGGCCGAACACGGCTTGGCACACGGCCGTGTCCCAGGCCGTGTGCCTTGATCCAGGCACGATCGTCAAACTGAGAGACGCACACGGGCCAAGACACGCCCGTGTCTCACCTGACATGCCCGTGTCGGGTTCCTCGACACACGCATGTTTGGGGGCGTGTCACGCATAACCGCCACGACAACGGACACGACCCAACTGCACATGGGTAGGGACACGGGTTGGCACACGCCCGTGTCGGATGACACGCCCGTGTCATCCGGCCGTGTTTCTGGCCGTGTCCTTCTCGGGATGAAAACGACCAAAAAATCACCAGCCAGACATGGCCTCGGACACGCCCGTGTCCTAGGCCGTGTACCCCTATACAGGCACCAAAAACCTTTTTTCGCGACCGACTCGCACACAATTTTCGGGGTGTTACAGTTGTAGCTTCTTTTATTGCTGTACCTTTGGACATATACTACTTATGTGTGGATTGGCTTCTAAATTATATTTTGGTCGGGTTGACATTGATTGATATTGGATGTAGCCGGCAGAATAGGCGTCTTGTGGTATAGGTTAGCTCATGTGCTAATGCTACTGCAAGGCGGCTGTTCTGAGCATAAGACCCCCTTCGTGTCGTATTTTGTGTTCCAGGAGGGGGGTCTTACAAATGGTATCAAATTGCCACGATCCTGAACTAAAGAAGTCATTCAACAATGGCACCACTCATGTTTGATTAGTCAGTTTGGGGACAAACTGACTTAGCGGAAGCTGTGGTGTGCCCATATGTAATTCATATTAAGTATGTCCAACTTTGACCTTAAGATTGGCCAACCTGACCATAGGTTTGTACTCTACGTGTAGATCCCAGTGCACGTTGATCCTATGGGGGGCACTCTTGCCCCTTCTGTACCTACTCAGTTCCAACAATCAGAATTGGGATAGACTCTCACAACTATCATGGACGCCTTTAGGTCGCAGCAGACCCCATTACAACAATAGGCACCGGGCTCAAACTAGTTGAGCACCTTCCGGGCTCTCTCCCCTCCCACCTACCTCGAAACAGAGTCGGCCGTCCGCACAGAAGAATGGCTCGATACGGTGCAGGAGCTATTGGCAGGAATCCGTTGCCCAGCCAACATGGCTGTAACATTGGCAGTGTCCGTCCTAGAACTGCACGCCAAGAGGTGGTGGAAGTCCCTTATGGGCTCCACCTTTCAAGGGCGAGTTTATACAGAGATTAGCTGGAGCAAATTCTCATGAGTCTTCTTAGAGCATTTCATTCCCTCGACCGCTCGAGATGAACTCCAAGAAAGATTTCTACTGCTGAAGCAAGGATCAAAGTCGGTTACGGAGTACCTGCGAGAGTTCTAACATCTCGCGAGATTTGCGGACTTATATGATTTGGATGACAGAGGATATGTTAAACGCTTCTACAAAGGGCTGTGGGACCCCCTGAGGCAGGCCCTTTTGTTTATAGTGGACTCCAGCTTGGTGGAAATAAATGACATGACAAAGAGGCTAGAAGCGGACCACCTGGAAAGTGGTAAGAGGCCTGCTAAGGGTGTGATGGAAGCTGGCGCTAGCAATAGAAGGTGACACGACTATAGAGGAGGAAGAGGACATCAGAGAGGTTGCAGACATTTCCACCGAAATTATAGAGTGGAGCACCCGGTTCCACAGCCGCCAGTATTACCTTCACCTCCACAGCCTCAATAGTTCCGACAATTAGAGGGGTGTTTTGGGCGGGTGTGCTTCAAATGCAATCAACTGGGCCACATCCGACGTGACTGCCCGCAGTTGTTTGAGAATGCCCCTCTTGCTCTCCCTCCAGCAGCTCCTCGATGGCGGGGACACATGCGTGGTCGAGGACAAGGACCACGAGGAGGAAACCCTGGATCGGCTCGAGATCAAGTGTTCGCTCTGGACATGACACAGGAGCGGAACCCTCAGGAGGTGATTGCAGGTATGTTACAGTTAGTTATCACATTTTCATTATTAAACATTAAGTTGCTTAAGACGTACTAGATATCTAGCATTGAGTATTGTTATTGGTACTTAGGCACCGTGGTGGTCGGCGGGAAACCGGCCTACACGTTATTCGATACCAGTGCCTCGCACTCTTTTGTGTCTGAGGATTTCATTAAAGATGTGGAAGAAGTGCAATACTTCACTGGTATTGCTCGAGGAGTACGCCTCCCAGACGGCTCTGAGATTACCACAACCGCTAAGTGTGAGTTAGAGATATTCATTGGGGGAAAGGCTTTTGATACCCCTGCCATAGTCTTGAGGATGCCAGAATTTGATATCATTCTGGGCATGGCATGGTTACACTGGCACTTCGCAAGGATTGACTGCACAGAGAAGCGAATTTACTTAAGACATGGGGACACTGGTGTCATCTTCCAAGGTACAAAATCTGCATCTCGTCGGTTATTATCTTCGATTCAGACTGTAAAAGCCCATATGAAGGGGGAAGAATTCATCATGATTTGTTTCGAGTTGAAGGAGTTGACGTTGGATATCAAGGATGTGCGGGTGGTGCGAGATTTCTCCGAGGTATTTCCTGAGAAATTGTCAGGATTACCCCTGCATAGAGAGGTAGACTTTCAAATTAAGCTAGTACCGGGTGCCAAGCCCGTCTCCAGGACCCCATACCGGATGGCCCCGAAGGAACTCGTAGAGTTTAGAGTTCAGTTGCAAGAACTGTTGGAGTCAGGGTTTTTTCGCCCCAGCACTTCACCTTGGGGAGCCCCTATTCTATTCGTTAAGAAGAAGGATAGTACCTTACAGTTATGCATAGACTATCGGGAGCTCAACTGATTGACGGTAAGGAACACCTATCGGCTACCCCGGATCGATGAGTTGTTCGACCAATTGGTAGGTGTACATTGTTTTTCCAAGTTGGATTTATGCTCGGGATATTACCAATTGAGGATACAAGCGGAGGACATCCAGAAAACTACTTTCAGCTCAAGTACGGTCTATACGAATTCACCGTAATGTTGTTTGGACTCACAAATTCCCCTTTAGCTTTCATGAGTCTGATGAACAAGGTGTTTGAGCCTTATTTGGACATCTTCATCATCATCTTCATCGATGACATCCTGGTCTACTCAAAGATAGAGGAGGAGCATATCGAACATCTGACCTTGGTACTGAAGAAGCTAAAAGAGCACGCCTTATTTGCTAAGTTCAGCAAGTGCGAATTCTGGCTTAAAGAGGTTGCTTTCTTGGGCCATGTGATCAGTGGGGCTGGACTAGCAGTGGATCTGGCCAAGGTGCGTGCCGTGAAGGAGTGGTCACCCTTGAAGTCAGAGGCTGATGTGCGGAGCTTCCTTGGACTTGTCGGGTACTATCGCAAGTTCGTAAAAGGATTCTCGAAGATTGCCCTTCCTCTTACTTCTTTGACAAAGAAAGGTGTGCCATATGAGTGGACACCCCAGTGTGAAGCTGCGTTCCAAGAGCTAAAAGATAGACTTACCTCTGCCCCCATACTAGCACTTCCGTCTGGGAAGGAAGAATTTCAAGTTTACACCGATGCATCTTATCAAGGGATGGGAGCGGTACTGATGCAGCACGGCCATGTAATTGCCTATACATCAAGGCAACTAAAGAAGCATGAACTCAATTATCTGGTTCATGATTTGGAATTGGGGACAGTGGTGTTTGCCCTCAAAGTTTGGAGACACTATCTATATGGAGTTAATTGCGAGATATTTTTGGACCACAAAAACTTAAAGTATGTTCACACTCAGAAGGAACTTAATTTGAGACAACGACGGTGGTTAGAGTTTCTGTGCGATTATGAGTTCAACTTTAACTACCACCCCGGAAAAGTGAACTCGGTGGCTGATGCATCGAGCAGAAAAGTACCGGACTCGAGCTCAGAGTCTCGGTTGATGAGTATGAAGTTAGATCGAATGCTCGAGGAAATGGAGATTACCTTGGTGTATAAAGTTCCTTCGGAAAAATATACTGAGTACTTGGCGATCATGAGCATAGTTTGTGATATTCGGGACCAAATTCGGGCAGAGCAAGGAAAGGATGCGGCTCTGGCCCCAGCAATAAAGTCAATTGAGGATGGGGCTACTGACGAGTACTCCCTAATAGACGACCTCGTCCATCTTCGTGGCCAGCTCTACATTCCCAAGGGCAGTAGAATTCGAGAAGATATCTTGAGGGAAGCACATTGCTCTCAATATTCAGTGCATCCCAGTATTTCCAAGATGTACACTGACTTGCGAAAGACTATGTGTTGGCCGGGTATGAAGAAAGACGTCAGGTATTTTGTTACACATTGCGAGGCATGTCAAAGGGTGAAGGCAGAGTGCAAGAGCTCTGATGGTTTATTACAGTCATTGCTCATCCCCGAGTGGAAATTTGAGGATATCTCCATGGACTTCATTCATGGATTACCTCGCTCACGCTCAGGGAATGATTTGGTGTGGGTGATCGTTGATCGCCTGACAAAGGTAGCCAGGTTCATCCCTATGAAGAAAGAGGGTCACGTGGATGTCTTGGTACACCTCTTTGTGGATCAGTTTGTACGGTACCATGGCGTGCCAAAGACAATCATTTTTGACCGGGATGGTCGTTTTACCTCCAAGGAGTGGAAGGTTGTACAGGCGTATTTGGGTTCGCGCCTTACCTTTAGCACCACGTTTCATCCTGAGATGGACGGGCAGTCTGAGAGGACCATCAGAACACTGGAGGACCTATTGAGGTTATGTGTGTTGGATAGAGGAGAGTCGTGGGAAAGGCTCTTACCACTGGTAAAATTCTCCTACAACAACAACCATCAAGCTAGCATCGGTATGGCGCCCCATGAAACCCTTTACGGAAGAAGGTGTAGAACCCCCTTGTCTTGGGTGCAAGATGAAGACCTGAAGGTTTTGGGAATTGAGTACATTGATGATACTGATGCGGTTGTTATACTAATATGGGACTGCATGCTTGAGGCTCAAAGTCAGTAGGCGAAATATTATAATGCAAAGCACCAGACGGTGGAATTTCAAGTGGGTGATAAAGCGTTTCTGAAGATCCGGCTGATGCATGGAGTGTCACGGGTGCGTGGTGTGAAAAACCTCAGCCCAAGGTACGTTGGGCCTTACATTATATTGGAAAGGATGGGCCCTTTGGCCTATCGGTTGGAGTTGCCGCCAGAGCTAGAGAATCTTCACGACGTGTTTCATGTGTCGTCACTTCGAAAGGCACTATTACAGCCCGATCAATATATCCCCACCACTAATGGTGTAGTGGCGACTGATAGGTTTGTGCGACTAGAGCCGGTGCGGATCGTAGACAACGAAACAAGAATTTTGCGCCGCAAGAGTGTTCCTTTGGTGAAGGTCTTGTGGTCTAATCATGGGAAGGAGGAGTATACATGGGAGCCGGTAGACTTGATGCAAAAATGCTACCCGGAATTGTTTACTAAAGGTAATTTTTAAAAGCATATTTTATGTTGTTTTATGCTTTTCTCTCTCCCCATAGCCTTAGCTTGATTTTGGGGACGAAATCTTTTATTTTGTTTATAGGATTTGTAATGTCCCGATTTGCGTTAGGCCCCTCGTGCGCGTTTTTGAGTCAGGAGAGCTGACTTGGGCTCAGAGAAGTGCTGGCAGCTGGGCTGCACTTATAACAGGGAGGAGAAGACAGTCCAGAGTGGGACACGGGTAGAGACACAGGCGTGTCCATACTCATGTGTGTGAGGCCAGCTCTCGAGTCGACGGCTCGAGTAGGTCCAGAGAAGGACATGGGTAGTGACACGGGCGTTTCACTACCCGTGTGTATGAAGACATGGTAGAGACACGACATGTCCATACCCGTGTATGTCTAACCAGTTGTTCCCGAGAAGGACACGGGTAGAGGCACGGGCGTGTCCCTACCCGTATGTCCAACCAACACTAGAGTCGATGACTCGAGTTGTCCCAGAGAAGAACACGGGCGTGTCACTACCCGTGTGTATGAGGACACGGGTAGAGACACGGGCATGTCCCTACCCGTGTGTGTCGAGTAGAGCTCGACGAAGTGTGTCCCGAGGAGGATACGGGTAGAAACACGGGCGTGTCCCTACCCGTGTGTGTCCAGTAAAACTCGACGAAGCGTGCACCGAGCAGGACACGGTCAGCAACACGGCCGTGTCACTTGGACACAAGTAGAGACACGGGCATGTCCCTACCCGTGTTTGTGTATCGAAACGGCAATCGAACCGTCGGCGACGTTCCACCCCGAGTAGGACACGGGTAAGGACACGGGTGTGTCCCTACCCGTGTCATTTTCATATACAAAGGTGAAGTGAAACCCTAGCCATTTTTCATTCTCATTCCAAGCCCTTTTCCCTGGAAAACCTGCTGGAGAGGAGGAAGAAGGTACTGGATCAAGTCTTCATCCCGTGAAGAACCGCCGCCACCGAGGAGAAGAAGATCCCGCTGAGAAGAGTGACAAGATCCATGGTCGGAAATGGTGGAAATGCTGGAAACGAGGTGAGCTTACTCCCCACTCCCTTGGTGCTAGATCTTTAGTTATTTCTTAGGAGAGACATCGACTCAAGAGAGTCTTAATTTGGGAGAAGGAGTTTTCTATGAATGGCCATGCTAGGACATGTGTCCTAGGTTTTAGATGTCTCCAACCTCTCCTTCCTTCTATATGATGATGGAGGATGGTTTCGTGAAGAGAAGTGGCCTTATGAGGGTGATTAAGGGAGGAGGAAGTCCTGATGTGATTTTTGTAAATCGGCTTGAGGAGGAAGTCTGGATGTGATTTTTGTAAATCGGCTTGAGGAGGAAGATGAATCGATTTCGTTCATTCCACCTTAAGATGCGTGCAGAAATCTGTGTTCTGCCCGCAGCTATCTTTGTGGCTGTTTTCAAGTGTGATACGACCAGATCTGGCCTTTAGACTAAACACAAACGTTGTAGCCACTATAAATACCTTTCCAACGAGTGGTTACACGCCTTCACCGTATTTCTGTAGCCTCCGGAATCTCCGGTCGAAGGTGTTGTCCTGATGGTGCTTTGTACTTAAAATTCTGAGTTTGGTATAGAATCAGGTCTGGATTCGGTAGAGACATTGTAGCAAATTAACGTAGGGGCTGGAGAATTCCTTTATGTCTAAACATCATAATTTAACGAGTGATGAAATTGTTGGATGGATCCCACGTAGACAATTGGAGAAGAGAAACGTGCTTGAACGAATCTATTTGGTAGAAATTAGTGAATTGAATGGTTTGACGTATTGGTAAGATTGGAATGATTTCAATATAGTAATATTGAGGACGTAAAGATAACGGTAATATGCCGATTAATGGTGAGATTGACTTGAATTTGTGTACCTGTTCGGTGGTGATTATTATGAACAAATGATCGTTGCTATTTAGATTATTGATTCATGTGCGCACAAATGATTTGAACTTGATTAAAGAATTGTAATCGGTTATGCTAGAGTTATGTGGCCGTAGATTGTGTATATAATCTTATTGACCGCACTGGTTCGGGTAATGTTGGGAAGCAACATAGATGGACGGATGGGCTTGGTCCCCGGTGTTCATTTCCCGAGGCTCCTTTCGTGCCGAGTGGATGGTTGGGCTTGGTCCTCGTGCTTTCTTTGAGGCTCCTTCCGTTCCATGGTGATGTGGAATTGCATGCGGTGTGAGTCAACACGCGGTGTCGTAATCCTGGGTTAAGGATAGTGTAGCAGGTCTACGGGCTCGCTAGTCATCACACCGACGGGAGATGACAGATATACTTTGGGCAGTTGGGCTTGGTCCTGGGTGTTCATTTCTCGGGGCTCCTTCCATGCCAAGTGAACGGTTGGGCTTGGTCCTCGTGCTTTTTCCGAGGCTCCTTTCGGGTCACACAAGGCCAATTCGGGGCTTGGTTCTCGGTGCACATCTACCCGGGACTCCCGCTGGGCCGTAGTATGCATGGGGCTCCGCTATTGTGTTGTTAACATTGAGGCGTACGGAGGCCTAAGCGAAGTAGTGTGGATACCCGCTTAGTAGTACAGAGGCCCGCTCTACTATCATCGTCTGGCCACGGCGGTTGACGCCTGAGAGGTTAGCTACCTGCTCGAAAAGTGGGAACTACAAGTCTGTGTCGACATAGCGGTTGCATGTGCGTGATCATGGGTGAGTCATTGCATTGCATACATACCATTACAATACATTGCATATCAAGACCCTCATCATATAAGTTTGTATGGGCATTCCTATACGATGAGTTACTTTACTATTTAACTGATCCTTAACTTATAAGACTGTATGGGCATTCTTATAAGTTAAGTTACTTTTCTGTTTTAGATTTATATACTTGATGGATTGATATAGCTTGTGTAGAATTACTAGAGTATATTGTTATTAATCATGTTGTACACTTCTTCTATTAGTGCTCACGATATGTGTACTTAATCCATCTGCTTGTACCTGCTTATCACTATTTATATATTGCACCCTTGTTCCTTTCTCCGCCCGGTGCCGAGGAGTCGTCGGGGGAGCGGATGTGAAAGCCACTTAGTATTTTGACTAATGGTTGCTACGTCTTCCTTTTTAGGAGGAAACCCCGCAGGTAGAGCAGCCGCAGACTATGCAGCAGGACAGCCAGGCCAGGATGACAGGGCCTGAATGGACGGTGTCTTCGCTACCATCGGTTACCGATGTGAGTTTTGAGAGGTTTTGATGTAGCCCTTTGGGCATGTTTTAGTTGTACTCTGATACTTTAGAAGCTTGTTGTAGCTTCTTTTATTGTTGTACCTTTGGAGTTATACTACTTATGTGTGGATTGGATTCTAAATTATATTTTGGTCGGGTTGACATTGATTGATATTGGATGTAGCCTGTGGAATAGGCGTCTTGTGGTACAGGTTAGCACGTGTGCTAATGCTACTGCAAAGCGACTGTTCTGGGCATAAGACTCCCTTCGTACCGTATTTTGTGTTCCAGGAGGAGGGGATCTTACACCAGATATGATTCTTCAAAATCTCATCCCTAATGAAATGACAATCCACCTCGATAAGCTTTGTTCTCTCACGTAAAACTAGATTTCTCAAAATATATATAGCTGCTTTATTGTCACAGAACATGGGTAGGGGATGATCATAAAACTATCCCAGATAAAGTAAGAGAGTCGTAGCCACTTCAAACCGCAAGCAGTCTGAGTCATGCTTCTATATTCAGCTTCTGCACTTGATCGGGCAACTACAGCCTATTTCTTGCTCTTCCAACTGACAGGGTTACCTCCAACGAAAGTGCAGAAGCCAGATTTATACCTCCTATCTTCCTTATCATCTGCATAGCTAGCATCAGAATAAGCCTCAACCTTCAAATGTCCACTTTTCTGAAACAAGAGCCCTTTTCCTGTCATACCTTTTACATACTCTAAAGTCTTTAGAGCTGACTGCAGATGACATTCTCTGGGGGCTTGCATAAACTGGCTTACTTTTCATACTATATAGCAGATATCCGGTCTTGTAACTCTCAGATAAATGAGTTTACCCATAAGACGTCTATATCTGGTAACATCTTCAAGAATAGGAGAATTTTCATTCTAACATTTATCATCCCCAACAAACATAGGAGTCTGAGCGGGTTTAGCCCTAAGAAGGCATGTCTCCTTCAAGAGATCTAACGCATACTTCCTCTGTGAAAGAACAAGAGAACCAGATTTCTGAGATATCTCAATCCCCAAAAAATACTTAGGAGACTCCATATCCTTGGTAACAAAATGCTGAAGCAGATGCTTCTTTGTCATGTCAATACCATTTTTATCATCTCCTGTAAGAAGAATATCATCCACATAAACCACAAGAATAACCAGACCAGACGAGGAATTGCGGATGAACAAAGAATGATCTGCAGCACAATGGGAGAACTCAATCACAGAAATAACTTTATTAAACTTGTCAAACTAGGCCCTGGGACTTTGCTTAAGACTGTAGATTGGCTTTCGCATCTTACAGACCTGAGACTCCCCCGGAGCAACATATCCGGGAGTTTGCTCCATATAGACAGTTTCATATAAATCACCATAAAGAAAGGCATTCTTCACATCCAGCTGAGATATTTCCCAGTCTCGGTTGACGGCCATAGAAAAGAGCACACGGATCATAGTTATCCTTGCCACAGGAGAGAAAGTATCAAAAAAATCCACACCATAAGTCTACATAAAACCTTTGACAACAAGCCGAGTCTTGTAATGATCAATTGACCCATCCGGAAGAAACTTTATGACAAAGATCCAGCGACAGCTGCCAACATCAGCACCTGGAGGTGTAGGAACAAGATTCCAAGTATACCGATCAGTAAGAGTTCTCATCTCTTCATCCATAGCAGCCTTCCAATGTGGAGTAATAAGAGCATCTTGATACTAGGCGGGAAAACTATTAGCCAAGAGGGCCATAGAAAAGCTCCTAGACGAAGGAGATAACTGAGCATAAGAAACCACAGCCTGTAGAGGATGTTGGGTGCAGGAGCGAACACCCTTCCGAAGAGCAATTGGAAGATCAAGATCACTCGTGGCCAAGGAAGGCAACTCACCATCAATAGAAAGAGGAGGCTCCAGAATAGGCATAGAGGGCCCAAGGGCAACACAGCAGGCTCTAGAGAAAGAGATGGAGCAACATGAGTAGAATCGAAAGGAACTGGCTCTGGCGGAGGTGCCGAGAGTGTAGGCATGGAAGAAGAAGTATCAGCAGACATTAGAGAAGAAGCAAGGGAGAAATATGGAGTATCTTCAAAGAAGGTAACATCTGCTAAAACGTATTGTTCGCAGGAGAGGATCAATACATCAATACCCCTTTTGAGTATGACAATAGACAAGGAATATGCATTTAACCGAACAGGGAGAAAGTTTGTCATGTCCAGGAGAAGGGACGTGAACAAACGTTGTACAGCTAAAAGTTTTAAGAGGCAAAGGAAATGGTTCGAGCTCTGGATATACGACTGAAAATGGAGTCTTGCCCAAAATAACAAACGAGGGAATACAGTTAATGAGATAGAAAGCAAGAAGAACCACATGACCCCAATAAGACCGAGGGACATTCATTTGCAAGGAAAGATTGCGAGCAACATCCAGAAGATGGTGATTCTTGAGTTCAGCAACGACATTCTGCTGAGAGGTATATGGACAACTTGTTTGATGAATCAAACTCTTGCTCACACAGAAGGAAGAGAACTGATGGATGACATATTCTTTGGCATTACCAGTACGAATAACCTGAATGGGCACATGAAACTATGTGAAGATCTCATTATAAAATGCAGTGAAGACAGAGAACAATTTAGAATGATCCGTCAAGAGATACAACCAAGTGCATATGGAGAAATCATCAATGAACGTGACAAAGTACAAGATTCCGCGACCAATAGTAGCAATAGGAGAAGGACCCCGGATGTCAGAGTGAACATGTTAAAAAGGACGCGAAGAATAATGGCTCACATGCTTCACAGTTCAAAGGAAAATCAGCGGAGGGAAGGTCTGGAAAAGTTGATGAATGAGGTGAGAAGGAGGATGACTAAGACGACGATGCCACAGTTGAACCGAGGAAGAATTAGAAAGAGCAACGTCATGGTCAAGATAAAAAAGGCCAACATGAGCAGTACCAGTAGCAATCATAGCCTTAGAGATAGCATCAGAGAAAGAGCAAGTGGTGCCAGTAAAAGTAACTGTGCAATTTAACTGTGTGCAAAGAGCATGAACAGAAAGTAAATTGTATGGGAAAGTAGGGACATAGAGAGTGTCCTCTAGTAGCAGAGATGAAGAAAGACGCACAGTATCAATACCATGCATAGGAGCAGAAGTCTCAACAACAACAATAACAGGAGACAACATATTTGTCTCAAGCAAAGAGGAAAATAAATGAGAGTTGCCAGTCATGTGATAAGTGGCACCAGAGTCAATACGTCACTTAGCAGAGGAGACCACAAGAGCACAAGTAGTATAAGAGAGAAGAGAAGCCATCCGCAAGAAGAAACCAAAAAGAAGAAAGACTAATCGCACGGTTTGACACAATCCGCACAAGGACAAGTCGGCAAAGAAGGCACAGAAGAAACCGACCACAGGAAAAGTCGCAGAAAAAATTAAGAAATCGCATGATCACGGTGTCAACTCACCAGCAGCTAGAAAAGAGGCCCCGACCAACATGCGGAGAGAGAAGCCGCACCGACAAGAGAGAGCCCGCAGCGACAAGGGGAAGGGGAGACTGCACTACCACGGTGTCAACACACCAGTGGCTAGAAAAGAGGATGCGACCAAAATGCAGTACTCGCAGCAAAGGAGAAACAAGGCGCAAGAGGACAGCCCGCGGGAAGAAGGAGAAGGGCAAGAGTCCACCCGGTCAAGGTGACAACACACCAGTGGCAAAGAAAAAAACAACGACCAAAAGGAGGAACTAGTAACAAGAATGAGAAACTACGCAAACACAACAAATCGCAGAGACAAGCGACGAGCAAAGAAACTGCACCAAGAAGAAGAAGAGAAGAGCCAGAGCCTGCCCGGTCAAGGTGACAACACACCAGTGGTCAGGAAGAAGGCGCGACCAAAGGCAAAACTTGCAAAAGAAGTGCGGGCAGCAGAGAAAGCAGAGCGAACAGAAATACCCAGTAAGAAGCAAGTCGCAAGCACAGCTAGAAGCAAGGGAGGGAAGGGAAGGGAAAGAAATCGGGCAAACTGGAAGACGCCAAATGAAGCCGGTGGAAGAGGCCGCATGGTTAAAAAAACAAACCACTATCTCCTTGAAGCAAAGGAACGGTTCGCTCTGATATCATGTGAAAAATAGACAAAGATCTAAATAGACTGCAAACTTTATTGCTCCAAAAAAATAATTATTACATAGGTATGCCCCTTATTTATAGAAACTGGGGGAGATGAGAGAATTACAACAAATGATGTGGGTCTAAATACAATCCATACGGTTTATGCGGTTTGACAACATCAAACCACACACTATACAAAAGAATAACAAAACTCCAAACAACACTAAGGGAAACTGCCAATCCGCCGGGGAAGACCGATGGGCAAGCCGCCAGACCGCAATTGCGGGTTGCCACTAGACTGCAGTTGCAGCTACCAACCAGATCGCAGCTCTGCAAGCTACCAGACTGCAACATTGGGATGCCAATAGACCGCAGTAGCGGTTAACCACCAATCCACTATTGCAGCTTCTACCAGACCGTTGCGGCTTCATGTAGACCGATGCGGCTAACCGATATCGAACAATAGCTGCTCACAACTAGACCATCGCGGCTACCTTCACACCTCCGTTGTTGTTCCTGATCGCAAGCTGAGATTTACTACCAGACCGCTGGACCAAACAGCCAGGTCGCTAGGTCCAGTAGACCACTACGGTTAGGAACAAGACCGTCAAGTATCCACTAGCTCCAACAGCCACAAAATTTTCTCTGCTAGAAGTTTTGTTGCTTTGTTACACCTTACTAGTATTCATCTGGAGTTTGTAGGAGAGCAACTTGCCAAACAGGTTCTGAGGGTCGGTTTCCGACAGCTTCCCAAATTCCCTAATGGTAACGACTTTGGTATCCCAGTCCTTAGTTAGGGGTCTAAGAAATTTGTCATTCAGTTCATCATTAGTGAAGATGCGGCCGTAGTTCCTGAGACTGTTCACTATCTTGAAGAACTTCTCAAAGCTATCAGCTATAGAATCATTGGCACCCTGCTTCAAGGCTTTGCACTCCGGGTTCATCAACGATCTGCGATTGTCTCTTACTTCTTCAGTACCTTCCATTAGTACAACAAGACAGTCCCACATCTCCATGACAGACTTGCAGTGGAATATGTTCTGGAGAATTGAATCATCCACTGCAATTGTTATGATATTCTTTGCCTTCTTGTCCAAGAAGACTAGGGCAATCTCATCCTTAGTTAGATCCATCATTTTCTTGGGAATAATGATGGCCGGATTTAGAGTTGAGTCCTGTATCGGAAATGCGGTCATTCTTCCACAATCTAGAATATTCTGGGATCAGCAGCTTTCATGAAGAACCGCACTGATTCTTTCCAAATGGGGAAGTTTTCTTTAGTACACACTGGTAGCTTCATAGATGACATGTCTTTGCTTCTGTCCATGGTGACTATGCGCAATCTCTTAACGCTAGATCATAGATCTTGATTAAGGTGTTAACCTTATAGACCAAAATGCCCCTCTGATACCAATTGAAAGTATCTAGCGTCTACCTAAATCACCTAGACGGGGGTGAATAGATGATGTTTGTGTCTTTTCGCGTATTAAAAATTACGCAAAAATATACATGCACACAAACACAGAGATCTATAGTGATTCCTCGTATTGGGTACGCCCACTATCCCGCCTCGCCTATCTACCATGAAGGATTAGATTCAGCTACTTCACCTTTCTCAGATTTCGTCAAATCTTACACCTCGGAGCCGCAACTCCTACAACTCGAAGACGATGATCCTACCACTTGGAGAGCAACCTCTCATACAACTCGATCCATAAACCAGATCTACACACTCGATCCACAAACAGATCTACTCGTTTGATCCACGAACGGATCTAAAAACTCAGAGATAAATCTCCTACAATATTTAAAACAATATTACAATACTAATACACACAATATCTGAAAACTTTAGTCTGTCGTTCTTCGAAAATAATGAATCTTGAATATGCTTTGGAGAACGCTGTGAAATCTGAAATCTTCCTTAGATCATGAATCTTGCGTCTTCAAACGTTTATATCTGGAGGAATAAAAGTATTTAGAAGGAAGCAATCCAGATGTAGAGGTCGAAGAAGACGAGATCTTGTTATGCTTGCAGGTATTGGCCGATCGGAAAGTGTCGTGAGGAATGGAGGCCGACGGTTTGCCGATTAGGAAGGTTTTGTCATTTTGAATCGGTGAATAAAATAGCACAAAACAAGATTAGCAATAATGAAAAACAACCCGAGGCATTTATAGAGAAAAATCCTCCAACAACATAAAGGAAATTTCTAAAAACGAATGGCGGAATATACTGTGCATGTCCGATAGAACCCGTCACTAGTTTTTGAAAATTTCGAAAAAAAGATCTGCCTGGAGCCCCACCTCAGCGGTATCTGAGTAACCTGATGTGTTTCCTGGTGATCTCCCTGGAGCCCCACCTCAGCGGGAGATAGATTTCGATATTGAGCTAGTGTTGGGTGCCAAACCTGTGTCACACTCTCCGTATCGGCTAGCGCCTAAGAAGATGGCGGAGCTGAAGGTTCAACTTCAAGAGCTGTTGGAACAGGGTTTTGGGCGTGTCAAGAGCCCATGTCCTGGTCTGGACGCGACAGTTTCAACGTCGATTGAGGCACACATCCTTGGACAGGGGCGTGTCACAAGCCGTGTTCGGCCCAGGAATCTTATTTTAAGTGCGAATCGTGGCCGTTTGTTTCCTTCTTTTGGGATCCAATGGCCCAGGGCTATTCTTGCTGGGTTATATCCGGGAATAGGGTTTGAAACCCTCATTTCCCATTAAGCTTTCTCTTTCTAAAACCTTAGAGAGAGGGGAGAGCAAGGAAGAAGGAGGAGGAGAGTTTTGACCGCCTGTGGAGCTTCGGAGCCCCAAATCGCAAGCCGAGTTCGGATCTACGGAGGCGAGGACATTGCGGTGCTTTTCATCCGTCTAGATCTTCATGGCGCCGAAGAGAAATGCTAGGGTAATGATTCTCATCTTGGACATGTGAAGTTCTCTTTCCTTTTGCATAGGAAGCCCGCTCTCGCGAGTATGCGGAGAGTGTGAGGTGTTCCTTCGGGTGGACATGAATAGTCCCCGTTGTTTTTCATGTAGAGTCCGTAATCAAGAAACGGACATAGGCATGGTGTATGAAGCCTACCCGGACAAGTTGGTCTAGATCGGTGATGTTGCATTGCATGAATTGCCGGAGAAGAATCCGCGCCAATGGTTGTTTTTCTGGTTTTCTACGCGATAGATTGCAACAGGGAACCTTGGGGACTAACTCCAAGGTGCACCCGAAAAACTGGGCAGAAGCGTGATACTGCCATCTTGGTGTCCTGGGAGCCAACTTGCATATAACTGGGTTATGTGAAGTGTGTGATCGGATTGGGACTCGGGGAAGCTTGACTCGCGCATATGGCTTAAATTGACGTTGCGGTGTGAGCAACGGGTCAAGCGGAACCATACCCGCTCTATGTCGTTTGGTTAGATAGACCTAAGGTACGTGGTACTTGTCGTTGGCATAGATGGAGGGTCTTGGGCTTAGGCCGAAAAGACCATAATGCTCACGAGATTTATCATCCTAGGGGCGGTGGTGAGACAGCGGATTTTGACCGGGTTCACCGAGAATGTACCCTGAGAGCACGGGGTGTGTGGCCGTGCGAGCCTACGCCTGTGATGATGTGTAATTTCTATACTGTTTGGTTATGCTAATAAAGTGCAGGGAAGGAGCATCGTCGCCCCGAGTTTAGGGGCGGGGTCGTTATAATTTGGTCATCTTTCGCTGACCGTTGCTTTTGTTTGCCACTGCTTTGGTGGATTGTTGCTTGCAGTTGCTGCGGAGCCTAGTGGCAAATAGCGGGCAAAAGCCCTTGTTGCTGAGCCGGCCCTCGAAGGACTATATATATGAATGTTTACTTTTATTCTCATTTGTGACCAGCCTGCGTGCCGAGGTTTGGAAGACATTATTTGTTTAAGTAAACTCCTGTAAGGTCGTAAGGCCAAGTATTTGTGTATTTGTACGCTCATTCCTTTTTGGGTTGTTAATGTTAGTGGACATTCATGCTGTGGTTGGGTTCTTATTTTGCAACATTTAAAATGTTTCCTCTAGAATGTACTCTGTATAGGACGTTGGCTATTAGAAGGATGGTTTCATTGCGTAACCCTTTGGTCTATCTGTGGTATATGGCGTCGGGCCTCGGCCAGACCTACTGCTATATGTTATGCGACGGATAGGGTAATGTAGCTGTTTGACTTTATTAGTTTTACTTAGCTCCTCTTACTGTACCTTTATATTGTGCTAGTTATTGCTCTTCTTTACTTTTGTTATTGCTTATACTGATATAGAACTGCTAGAGAATTATCTATATATATACCATTGTCACCTGCTTGTACATTCTGCTATTATTGGTCCTCCGCTTTCTTCCTCCTGCGTGATGCCTAGGAGTCGAGGGGTGAGGCAGGGACGAAGTAGCTGAGTTTAGTTTGACTGACAGTCATTGGACCACATCATTTTAGGGACACATGGAGACGTCGCCGCAGTTCGACCAGGCGCAGACATATATTAAGACACCAGGATCTGAGGAGCCGGAGCCGTGTACTGTAACGACCCTAATTTTTTTCGATAATTATTTTAATCTCTTTAGTGGCATATTAATGACGTAAGGGCGTTACGTTGACGTGTAATTAACATGTGTCGTCTTTAGTGTGTGGTTGCGTCGATTGGGCTGAGTTGGCTAGATTTTAGACTCATCAAAATTGGGGTTTTAAGCTTTAGAAAATTAAAGTATTTGATCCTAGTAGAGCATGTAAAGTTTCATGGCGATCCGGGCCAATTTGATGTCTCGGTGAATTTTATAAGGATTATTGTTGTTTTAACTTCGAGGAAATTTAACCCGAGTTTAGTTTGTCGGATCGGATCCTCATTTCGACTTCGTCGTTGAATTTGTAGCACCGACATTTAGCTTTGGTGCGAATTTCATCGAAATCGAGGTGATTTGGTCACTTTCGCCATTTGAGTTTTTCTAGTTAATTATATTAATAATATAATATTATATATATACTTATAAAACCACATTCACCCTTCTTCCCCAAAAGGGTCTGATCGAGAGTGTCGTAAGAGAGGTGGCGAGTTTTTCATCGTGAACCTTCCGGCGGCCGTTTCGGGAGCTCCGGTGGACGAAATCTTCATCAGAGCATAAATCCGAAAATCTCTCGTCGAGATCTACGCATTAGTGGTAGGTATTTTTTGTTTTGTGGACTTTTGGCAATGGGGTGTGTGGCCCTAAACTTTTGTTTTGTCCAAATATCTCCAGATTTCATTGTCGCGCATTCTTTTTCGGCTAATCTGTGTCGTAAGGTGTTTATAAGGTTGAGATAAGGAGGTTTAAGACAAGTGGTGGTTTCCCCTTTGAGTAGTTTTCATTACGTTCTTTCTCCTCCTAAATTTTGAGGAATATTTTTTATGTTGTAGTTATTTCTTAATGATTGTCAAGCTTGGGTTGTATTATGAGAATTTCGTTAGGTTAATACTTGCCCAGGTATAACACCCCAAATCGCAATTTGGGTTCAGGTTGGGCGACACGACCTAGGACACGGGCGTGTCCCAGGGCGTGTCATGCTCGGGTTGAGCAGCCCCTCGAGTGCTCGATGAAATGCACTTGAAAAGTTTTCGAGAGGGAACACGCCCTGTGACACGGGCGTGTCCAGGGGGGTGTCTGAGGCGTGTTCGACGAATTTCACTCGAGTAGATGCGCTCGACGAATTCTTGAGAGAGAGGGCACACGACCTGTGATACGGGCGTGTCACATGGCCGTGCCCTACTCTGTGTCTACTCGAGTGGGTGTCTTGAGTAGGTTTTAAAGGTATCGAGTACGGGTGTGATAGGGGCGTGTCAGCCATATGACACGGGCGTGTCATGTCCAACTACTCGAGTAGTTGTCTCGAGTAGGTCTCGAGTGGGTCTCGAGAGGTAGACACAGGCGAGTCAGCCATGTGACACGGGCGTGTCAGCCATGTGACACGGGCGTGTCAGCCATGTGACACGGGCGTGTCAGCCATGTGACACGGGCGTGTCAGCCATGTGACACGGGCGTGTCACATGGCCGTGTCCTGTTCTGGATAAGTCGGTTCGTGCACCGCTTAAGGGACACGACCTGTGCACGGGCGTGTCACAGGGCGTGTCAGACCCGAAAGATCCATTTCAGAGATTTTTGTAGTCGTTTATTTCCTTCCCTTGGGGATCTGATGGCCTAGGATTCTCCTTGTTGCTTTAAGGCCGAAGTTGAGAAGATAATTCTCATTTCACTTTGGCCATTCTCTTTCTAAAAGAAAAGAGAGCTAGAGAGAAGGGAGAGCAAGGAGGAAGAAGGAGAAGGACCGGCTGTCGGAGGATCGTTAGCGTGCCGAATCGAAAGTCGAGCTCAGATTTGTGGAGGCAAAGTCGTGGTGGTGATTTCCATCCGGCTAGTTCATGGCTCCAAAGCGATCGTCAAGGGTAACGATCTCCTTCTTAGACAAGCGAAGTCCTTTCTTTATGAATATGCATGGAATCCTCCACTAAGAGGTGGAAAGCGTAAGTGATTCCAGGTTGAGTTTGCATCTATAGCTGGAAGTGTATAGTACGACATAGGCATGATGTGTGAAGCCCATCCGGATGGTTAGTCTGGATTGGTGATGGTTATGTGTACACCGGAGAAGACTCCACGTATTGTATGGATGCGTGTGAACTGTGAATGTAAGCTCCTTTTTGTCGTAAGCTCTGCGTGAGCTGTATGCTGATCTAGGATGCTTTGCGTAAGCTCCTTGTGGTTTAGCGCTGTGAGCGCTATTTGCTCTGAGAGAGTGGAAAGTTGCGGCTAATCAGGAGAGAAAGCCGACCCGTGTCATGTGGTGCGCTACTGACGGTTTGAGCAACGAGAAAAGACTGACCTGCCCCTGGTTGTTTTGGGAGATTGATTGATGGCAAGGCTTGGGAGGACACAAGGCAGACCCGACTTGCTGCACCACTATGGTGGGTCGATCTCAATGCTTAAGTTTGTCGTGAGGTTCGTACCTCTGAGTGGTTTGGGTGAAATGTTCCCAGGATGCGTGTTGTGGTAAGTAGGACCGGCCAGCAAACATGTTAATAACCTCTGATCGGTGGTGTTGCCACGGAGTCCGGCACACCGTAATGTGCCCTGAGTGCATGGAGCTTCTGGTCGAGGTCGGCGTTTTTGATGTGGTGTGTGAAAGCACTTGTTGTGATATATAGATCGTGATTGCAATGCATACAGGGAAGGAACCACTGCCCGGGTAAGGGGTAGGGTCGTTATAATTGGTCATCTAATGCTGACCGTTGCTTTGTTTACCGCTATTGGGATGGATGTCTAATTGCAGGTGCTGGCGGGTTAAATTGAATTGAGCGGAATGAAGCCCTTGCTGCTTAAAGGCCCTTGAAGATAGTGTGAAGAATTCTTGGATTTCATGTGTGCCCGGCATGCGTGCCGATGTACGAAGCTGTATATTTGTAAAGAACAACTAATAAGGACTTAAGGCCATGAGCGTTGTGTATTTGTATATATTCCTGGTATTATATATAAATGGGTGGTTTATATATAAATAGTGGACATTCATGCTGATGAGTTCTTGCAACGTAAAATGCTTTTGCTAGAATGCTCTGAGTTAGGATGCAAGTAGAACGTGATTTTGATATTCATACATAATTCCGTCATTTGTTTGTGAAATATGGCATGGGGCCCTTGCCGGACCCACCGTTATATTCCATATGACGAATGGAGGCGTTACAAAGTGGTATCAGAGCCATGTTTGAGATTTTTGGGAGGGAGAACATAATTAAACTCAAAAATATCCACTAGGAATGTAATACATGCACGTGAGGAGCGTGAGCGTGTAGTCAATGTATGTTTGTCTTTATGGAATGGAAGTAACTGGTGTTTTGTACATTGATAGGTGAGGCGGAGTGGTGCTGGGCTGTCAGAGCCCCAGCGGTCTGATGAGAGTGCAGCACCAGCTGAGGCGCATATACCTCCCTCGGTGGAGACCATACGTGTGGTTACTAAGACGGTGCTCGTAGTGTTAGATGCATAGCCTATTGGGCAGGCAAGGCCTGCAGGGGTGCCAATACGGCTTGGTGCAAGGCAAGAGCGTATTGAAGCTATGGTGGATGAGCAAACAACTGATGAGCAACTGAAGCGGTTTATGGAGTTTCATCCACCTACGTTTGGAGGAACGAGTTCCCCAACGCAGGCTGAAGATTGGCTCGCAAGAGTGAAGAGGATCCTGATAGCAATCCGAACTGCGGAGGCGAAAAAAGTTACGTTAGCCACTTTTCTATTGGAAGGAGATGCAAGGATTTGGTGGGACGAAGTGGAATTGCACTACTTGGCAGGTCGAGGATTAGATGAGATCTCGATAGAAGAATTCTCACGATTATTTCTGGCCAAGTATTTGCCAATGTCACAGCGAATTGCCATGGAAAATGAGTTCTAACGTCTGGTGCAGGGTGAGAGTATTGTTGATACATACCTGCATGAGTTTACAAGACTGGGGCGCTATGCGGGGTCTACTTTCGCTGAGGAGGCGCAGAAGACGAATAGATTCTATGAGGGACTGCGTGATGAGTTGAGGTTGGCACTCCCGAGCTCGGTGAACCAAGGCTTCCAAGCGTTAGTAGATACAGCCCGTGCGCTGGAGAAGGATTTGAAACGGGTGCAAGATAAGAAGAGCTTGGCAGTGGAGAAGCCGAAATTCAAAGTTCCACAGTCGGAACAGTCGGAGTTTAGGAGACGAGACAAGAAAAGGTTCAGGCCTACTGAACCAACTCCTTCGATTGTTTCTTAAGGAGAAACATATGGGCAAGGAAGCGTTGAGACACATACATGTTTTAAATGTGGGAAGCAAGGACATTGAGCCAACAATTGTTGGAGTGGCTCTTCAAGGGGTGAGAAGAAGACGGGTGCGTCTTATGAGGAAAAGGGTAAAGCAGTGACCGAGTCATCTGCATCCCGAACGCAACCTCGAGTGTACAATCTTGAATTACAGGAGCCACAAATCTCAACTAGGGAAGTACAACAGCCTCGAGTGTTTAGTTTGGAAGTCCACAAGGCTATAAAATGACTTATGCGAGATGCGGATGAACGGAAGTAAACTGAAAAGTGGATTGTGTTACTTTTGTGATGTAACTATATGTTGTATGAGATATTTGTTCATACCTTGTTTTATCCAGGTGATCATTTGATCAAGGTGTAATAAGGAATGGTTCTGTTGGTGTATGTATATCTGGGGTAAAAAATATGAGTATGGTGTGTATGTATGCAATGTTAATGACTGTTTTGTGCGAGGCTGTGGGGCGAGACAAGCTGCGGCGTCTGAGCTCTACCTGGATCGTTTTAATAAGGAACGGTGTGGCTATATTGATGTCTACAGCTGAGCTAAATTTCGGGACGAAATTTTTTTGAAGGAGGGGAAGGGTTGTAACACCCCAAATCCCAATTTGGGTTCAGGTTGGGCGACACGGCCTAGGACACGGGCGTGTCCCGTGGCGTGTCGTGCTCGGGTTGAGCAGCATCATGAGTGCTTGACGAAATGCACTCGAGAGGTTTTCGAGAGGGAACACGCCCTGTGACACAGGCGTGTCCAGGGTGTGTTCGACGAATTTCACTCAAGTAGATACGCTCGACAAATTCTTGAGAGAGAGGGCACACGGCCTATGACACGGGCGTGTCACATGGCCGTGTCCTGCTCTGTGTCTACTCGAGTGGCTGTCTCGATTAGGTCTTAAAGGTCTCGAGTATTGGTGTTACACGGGCATGTCAGCCATATGACACGGGCGTGTCATGTCCAACTACTCGAGTAGTTGTCTCGAGTGGGTTTCGAGAGGTAGACACGTCTGTGTCAGCCATGTGACACGGGCATGTCAGCCATGTGACACAGGCATGTCAGCCATGTGACACGGGCGTGTCACATGGCTGTATCCTGTTCTGGATAAGTCGGTTTGTGCACCGCTTAAGGGACACGGCCTGTGACATGGGCGTGTCACCGGGCATTTCATACCCGAAAGATCCATTTCAGAGATTTTTGTAGCCGTTCATTTCCTTCCCTTGGGGATCTGATGGCCCAGTATTCTCCTTGTTGCTTTAAGGCCGAAATTGAGAAGATAATTCTCATTTCACTTTGGCCATTCTCTTTTTAAAAGAAAAGAGAGCTAGAGAGAAGGGAGAGCAAGGAGGAAGAAGGAGAAGGACCGGCTGCCTAAGGATCATTAGCGTGCCGAATCGAGAGCCGAGCTCAGATTTGTGGAGGCAAAGCCGTGGCGGTGATTTCCATTCGGCTAGTTCATGGCTCCAAAGCGATCGTCAAGGGTAACAATCTCCTTCTTGGACAAGCGAAGTCCTTTCTTTATGCATATGCATGAAATCCTCCACCAAGAGGTGGAAAGCGTAAGTGATTCCAGGTTGAGTTTGCATCTAGAGCCGAAAGTGTATAGTACGGCATAGGCATGCTATATGAAGCCCATCCGGATGGTTAGTCTGGATTGGTGATGGTTATGTGTAAACTGGAGAAGACTCTGTGTATTATATAGATGTGTGTGAATTGTGAATGTAAGCTCCTTTTTGTGGTAAGCTCTACGTGAGTTGTATGCTGATCTAGGATACTTTGCGTAAGCTCCTTGTAGTTGAGCGCTGTGAGCGCAATTTGCTCTGAGAGAGCAGAAAGCTGCGGCCAATCGGGAGGGAAAGCCGACCCGCGTCATGTGGTGTACTACTGACGGTTTAAGCTACGGGAAAAGGCTGACCTGCTCCTAGTTGTTTTGGGAGATCGATTGGTGGCAAGGCTTGGGAGGACACGAGGCAGACCCGGCTTGCTGCACCACTATGGTGGGTCGATCTCAATGCTCAAGTTTGCTGTGAGGCTCGTACCTCTGAGTGTTTTGGGCGGAATGTTCCCAGCATGCGTGTTGTGGTAACTAGGACCGACAAGCCAACATGTTAATAACCTCTGATCGGTGGTGTTGCCACGGAGTCCGGTACACCATAATGTGCCCTGAGTGCACGTAGCATCTGGCGGAGGCCGACGTTTGTGATGTGGTGCGTGAAAGCACTTGTTGTGGTATATATATTATGATTGCAATGCATGCAGGGAAGGAACCACTGCTCCGGGTAAGGGGTAGGGTCGTTATAATTGGTCAGCTAATGCTGACCGTTGCTTTGTTTACCGCTCTTGGGGTGGATGTCTAATTGCAGGTGCTGACGGGTTGAATTGAATTGAGCGGAATGAAGCCCTTGCTGCTTAAAGGCCCTTGAAGGTCGTGCGAAGAATTCTTGGATTTCATGTGTGGCCGGCCTGCGTGCCGATGTACGAAGCTGTATATTTGTAAAGAGCAATTTGTAAGGCCTTAAGGTTATGAGCGTTGTGTATTTGTATATATTCCTGGTATTATATATAAATGGGTGGTTTATATATAAATAGTGGACATTCATTAAAATGCTTTCGCTAGAATGCTCTGAGTTAGGATGTGAGTAGAACGTGATTTTGATATTCATATGTAATTCCGCCGTTTGTTTTTGAAATATGGCGTGAGGCCACGACCAGATCCATTGTTATATTCCATATGACGAATGGAGGCATTACACGAGGTTAGTCGGGAACTAGGTCATTTCCTCTTTACCCATTAAAGTCATGATCATACTTTCTCATTGAGTGAATTCAGTGTTGGCATCGAGTGATGCCTTGGCATCGAGTGAATTCAGTATTGGCGTCGAGTGATGCCTTGGCGTCAAGTGAATCCAGTGTTGGCATCGAGTGAAGCAGAAAGGTGCCGAGTGATTTCAGTGTTGGTGTCGAGTGATGCCTTGGCGTCCAGTGAATCCAGTGTTGGCATCGAGTGATGCCTTGGCATTGAGTGAAACAGAAAGACATCGATTGACTTCAGTGTTGACATCGAGTGATGCCTTGGCATCGAGTGAATCCAGTGTTGGCATTGAGTGATGTCATAGCATCAAGTGAGGCGGAAAGGCATCGAGTGGCTACAGTGCTGGCGTCAAGTGAAGCCTTGGCGTCGAGTGATTTTAGTTTTGGCATCGAGTAATGACTTGGAGTCGAGTGAATCCTGTGTTGGCGTCAAGTGATGCTTTGGCGTTGAGTGAAGCAGAAAGGCATCGAGTGAAGCAAAAAGGCATCGAGTGTCTATAGTGTTGGCGTTGAGTGATGCCTTGGCGTCGAGTGATTTCAAACTTGGCATCGATTGTTGCCGTGACATCGAGTGATTTCAGAGTTGGCATCGAGTGAATTTGTGCATTCATCGAGTAACCTTCCAATTCGTTGAGTATTGACGATGAATCTGTGTGGACTTGGAACTTTTTCATCGAGTGACCTTCCAATTCGTCGAGTGAACAGTAATTCGTCGAATATACCTTAGAAAATTCTTTTGAGTTTTCTTCCTTTTGCACCATTGTTGAAATCTGATGCTAAGTCTGGAGTTCTTTTCGTTTATTAGTATATTTGTATGATTAATTGTGTCCTTTGCTTGGCAGTGGATAAAGGACCACCACATTAGTGCCGATTTGTGAATCATTACTCATGGTGTGTTTTCTTTTCTTCTTCCGGACTGTTGGTTTGAGGTGGATAGATGGCCACCACCACAGTGTCCTTTTGGATATTTGGTCTGATGGGTTGTGTTAGACAAGTGGCCACCACCTTAGTATTGTATTTATTTTACCGGTGTTAATGATTCATGCTTTAAAATTGATCAGCCTTTTTATATATATTCATATGTTTACATGCATACTCTTCCAGATGTTAATGAAGCATAGCTCTAAAGCGCACTTGGTGCTACTTCATATATTTAAACTTCTTTGAACTCTTCAATGTTTACTATTTTATGATTTAGATACTGTGGTTTGACAGCTATTCTGTTGTGGGCTGGTAACCCTTTGACTTCTCTTGTTTATTTACTTTTGGTCTTTTACTACCACTTGTTCATTCTTGCTGAGGTATTCTTTCTTTTGAATGCCTCATGCTCAGAGTAGTAGCAGTCTGAGCAGCTAGAGTTGGTGGTTCTTGGCGTGGTCTTTAGTAGCTGTGGTTTTCCTCCCTCACCTTCGTGAGGTAGTTTTGTTGTTTTTATTTTGGTTCAGACATGCATATTGTTTTGTGGGTTCGTGTCAGGTTGTTGACGCCCATAGTGAGTTATCGTGGATGTTAGACTATTTCCTAGTTGCTATGTTATTATTGATTTTTCTTACCAACTTACTCTCTGGGAAGGATTTAAGGTAGGTTGCATGTTAGTTATTTTCAAAGTATAAAAAGATCAATATTCTTATCTCATACTCATGACATCTTTTTAAATCAAATGTAACTCTATTTTAACGAACGTAAAAGCTCTTTCAGTACTTATATTAAATCTAGAGATATGCATACCAAGAATTGTTCTAATGGATTTTCATGCTCATATAGGATAATAAATGAACTAAATAAAGTATTTTTTGTTGTGTATACGTATATTTTACCCGTGGACTAGTTGATTCACTGAGCCCAGGGACACGAATCCGGGATTCTTGGTAAGTTATCCTGTGGGTTCTTGGCAGGTTATCCTACCTTTGAAAATAATTGAAGTGTTGTTGCCCAAATGGATGCTTGGTAAGGCCGGCCCTTCATCGAATCTGGGAGATTGGCGTCCAGACCTGTTCCTGATAGTTCCTCCAATCGGAGGCGGATGCAATCGGGGGTACCTAGGCCGACATGTAAGGGGGGAGCTGATCTCGACCGTCAATGCAGAGGCTCGGTCTTACAAGAGCGCTTTCCGAGGCATTGTCCCATCATCCGCACTGGGCTATTTACGAGGAACAGGTCGACAGCTGGTTTCACGGATCAATCGCGGAGCTGAACCTGAAAGTCTCAGATGTCTTGAGATGGATTAGCACAAAAAGAAACAATTGGACTGTAACTGCTTGTATATATATGCAATCAAGACTACAAGGAAGAATCTTTTCAGGTCATCCCCGCTCCAAGTACCTCACAGCTGCTCTCTGACTTGATCTTGAAGATAATAGCCTCCAGTGGCCAAGGCTTCTTAGATGATGAAGGGACCTTCCCAATTAGGATGTAGCTTGTCAACCGCTGCTCCCCTTCCTGTGGCGTCTACCTTTTTCATGACTAGATCTCCTGTGAGAAAATGTTTTAGGCTGACGTTTTTTTCGAAGTGCTTTGCCATGTGCCGCTTGATTTGCTCCTGGAGGATGGAAGCTAAGTCACGAAGTTCTTCAACGAAATCCAGGGAGAGTCTTTGAGCGTCTTCATTCTCCAAGCGTCATTCTTCGTTGCCATCTCCCGTAGCTATGACTCTTGGGCTTCGAACCTCAAACTCCACTAGGATGAGCGCCTCAGACTTATGGGATAACTTGAATGGAGTTTCCACCATAGCCGAGTTTGGAGTTGTTCTTAGAGCCCATAGAACTGAGGGGAGCTGCTCTGCCCAATTACGCTTCAAGTTGATGACCTTTTTCTTCAATAAGCTGACGATTAACTTGTTGGTCGCTTCTACCTATCCATTGTTGCGAGGATGATGCACAGAGGCGAATCGAAGATCCATCCCTAGATGCTTGCAGAAGTCCTCTAACTCCAAGCTGGCGAACTGTGGACCATTGTCGGTGATGATGGCGAGAGAAATCCCGAACCTGCATGCAATCTTTCCCCAGATGAAATTCTTTGCAATTTGAGAAGTGATCTTGGTCAGATCTTTTGCCTCGATCCATTTGGAGAAGTAATTGATCATGACAAGGACGAACTTACTCTATCCGCTGGCCTGAGTAAAATGGCTGATCTAGTCCATTCCCCAGATAGCGAAGAGCCATGTGGCAGTGATCGAGCGAAGGTGCCGAGCTGGTTGTAGTTGAAGGGGCGCGAAGAGCTGATATTGAGGACAATTCTTGGAGAAAGCTCCCACATCCTTTCGAATGGTGGGCCAGAAGTATCCGTGCCTTAGAATTCTTTGCTCCAGAGTATGAGTCCCCGAGTGGCTGCCACACTCTCCCGAATGAATTTCCTCCAGAACACGAGGGACTTCTACCTCCGACAGGCACTGGGCTAGAGGGCCTGAGATAGTCTTACGATAGAGCTCTCCTTCCTATAGCAAGTAATATGCAGCTTTGTAACAAAACTTCCTCTGATCTCCCTCGCTGCCAGGAAGCCGACCTATTGCCAAGAAATAAATGAATGGATCCCTCCAAGAAGCCCTCTGCTCGATCTCCATCATCTCCCCCTCTTCGATGGATGGTCGGAACAGTTCAGTCACGGTCCCCCAGCCCGAGGACTGTACTTGGCGATGTAATCGGCCTTTGAATTCTCCTCTCGGGGTATATGCTCGACGAAGAAAGATTGAAACCCCCCGATTAGACCTTTCACTTTGACCAAGTATTTCTGCAGGACCAGATCATGCACTTCGAACTCCCCCTTGATTTGAGATGCGACCACCATCGAGTCGGTGAAGGCCCTGATATCCCGAATTGCTAGCTCCTTGGCAAGACGCAAGCCAGCCACAATGGCTTCGTACTCCGCCAAATTATTTGTAACGGGGAAGAGGATCTTGACGGCCTGCTCGATCTGGGTTCCCTGCGGGCTCACTAGCACTACTCCGGCTCCCATAGAATACCTGCCTGAAGCCCTATCCATGAACATCTCCCAAGAGATCGGGTTAGAAGAGCTCATGTCCTCTCCCACTTCGGCTGAGAAGTCATCCAAGAAGTCTGTCACTGCTTGGGCCTTGATCGCTACCCTCGGTGAATAGGAAATGTTGAACTCGCTAAGCTCCACCGCCCACTTTGCCAATCTTCTTGAATGCTCCACTCCGTCCAGGATACTACATAGAGGATGATTGGAGACGAACCTAATGGAGTGAGCCTGAAAATAAAGACGGAGCCTCCGAGCTGAAACCACTAAGGCGAACACCAACTTCTCCATGATAGGATATCTAGTTTCCGCCTGTCGCAACACTCTACTCACATAATAGATGGGGAGTTGTTTCTTGCCTTCTTCTCTGACCAACACCGATCTAACTGCCTCTGCTCCTACTCCCAGATAGAGTAAGAGGTCTTCATCTCCCTACGGGCCTTGGAGGAGAGGAGCTTGAGTTAGCTGTTGCATGAGATTTCTGAAGGCCTCCTCACACTCCGCGGTCCACTCAAACTTTTCATTCCCCCGAAGAGTTTTAAAGAATGGAGAACACTTCTCTCCCGCCTTGGATAGAAAATGACTAACGCTTGTCAGCCTTCCTGTCAACCATTGGACTTCCTTGGGATCTCTCGGGGTCGTCATCTCAAGAATGGCCTTGACCTTGTCCGGGTTAGGTTATACCCCCTGGGAGTGAGGAGGTGACCTAAGAACTTTCCTCTTCCTGCACCGAAGACGCACTTGGTCGGGTTAAATCGCATCTTGTACTTCCTCAGGGTGGCTAAGGTCTCCGCCAGATCATTAATGTGATCTGCAACCCTCTTGCTCTTGACAAGGAGGTCGTCCACATATACTTCTAAGTTCCGCCCCTTTTTCTCCTTGAAGATTTGATCCATCATTCTCTGGTAAGTTGCGTCCGCATTCTTGAGCCCTAAGGGCATCATCTTGTAGCTATAGTAGTCATTGCTGGTTATGAAGGAGACGTCACGGCAGTCGGGGGGATGCATTCAGATCTGGTGATACCCTGAAAAAGCATCAAGAAAACTCATCACAGGAAACTCGATGGCGGAATCAACCAACGCGTCGATTTGAGGCAATGGGTAGCAATCCTTCGGGCAAGCTTTATTTAACAAGGAAAAGTCAATACATAGATGTCAGCCCCCTCCGGGCTTCTTCACCATTACAATATTAGAGACCCAGCCTAGATACTGGATCTCCGAAACAAAACCTGCCTTTAGCAACTTCTCTACTTCCTCCTAGATTGGACCAGCCAGCACAGCAGCGCTCTTCCTTTGCTTCTGACGAACGGGAGCCACTATAGGATCCAGGTTGAGACGATGGCAGGCAACATCGGCGTCAACCCCTAGCATCTCGGCAGCGCTCCAAGTAAAAACGTCGATGTTCTCCTGCAAGCAAGCAGCCATCTCTATCTTCCCCTCCAGCAGCAGGGATCCACCAACCTTCAGCGGTCCAGGCTCTCCTCTTCGGGAGATCACTTCCACCTCTTCTATCTCCTCAGCAGCACACAATCATTTCTCCCTTTACATCAGCTCCTCCAACCTCTCTGTGTCCCTCATCCAGCTAATGGTACTGACGACACTAAGGTAGCATTCCCTAGAGTCCTTGGGATCTCCCCTGATCCTGACTTGGACATCCCCCTGGTAGTACTTCAAGAACTAATGATAAGATGACGGGACGGCCTTGAAATAGTTGATAAGGGGCGGCCCAAAGATGGTGTTGTATCCACTCGGCGCATCAACAATGACAAAGCGACATCGGATCGAAGTCCCTCCGAGAGTAACCAGAAGCTCCACTGCCCCTTCCACCTCTTTCTTCTCTCCTGAGAAGCCAAAGAGGGGTCCATCTGCAGCCTGGACCCGAGATGCTTCCACCTGAAGCCGGACAAAAGTTCTCTTGAAGATGACGTTCACCGAGCTCCCATTATCAGCGAGGATTTGGTCGACGGTGAAATATTCAATGGTAGCTTGAATAACCAGGGCGTCGTGGAAGGGGTTCTCATTCCCTAGCATATCCTCCTCTGAGAAGGTGATCTCTTCTAACGGTGGCAGGTTCTGTGAAGTCGAGACGACATTCTTCTTATAGATTTGATGGAGACTTCCCTTGAGGGAAGCCCCGAGCCCGACTCCTCTATTGATCACCCCGACGTGCCCACCTCCTAGGCAATGGATCACCTCTTCGCGACCTCCCAGGTCGACACGATCCTCATTTCTCCTCCTCATCGGAGCTTGGAATGCCACTTGCCCCATCGGGGCCTCCTGTCTTTGTTGTTCCCTCTCTGCAACTCCTGCTTCCAACCTCCTCCTCGCTTCCTAGAACTCCAGGCAAGCCAACATCCCATGCCCCTAAACTCGATGAATGTCGTAGTAAATGGGGATCTCCGCTTCCTGATGCATCACCCGTTGCTCCCTCCGGCGACGCTTGTTCCCCTGACGAGCAATAGTCATCGCCTCCCTTCTCCCTCCTCCTCGGCCTTCCTCATGTCGGTTGACATTCCTCCTCTCATGCTGTAAAAGCGGTCTCACTGGTGGCCTCCACTGGGGGCGATTCTCGGGGTACTAGAATCGTCTATCTTCCCCTCTCCTTGTCAGGGCCTCTGCGGGCCTCCTCTCCTCTTGCCTTTGAGGCCTCTCCTGCCTCCTCTCTTCCACCCTACCGTGCTCTTCTCTCTTCCTCTTCTCCTCTCTTCTCCTCGGATCCTCCTTCCTCCTTTCGACCTGCCTCTCCGGAGACCTCCTATCCTTCACCTCTGAAGGTTCTGCTCACCCCCTTTCCAACGGTTTACCTCCATCCAGGCGTGCCAAGAAATCTTTGTTCTTCTCCTCTCCTTAGACAAAGGTATTCGCCCTCTCCACCATCTCCTCAAAGGACCTCGGGGGGTTGGACCTCATCTCCATGCTGAAAAGACCCTGATTCAACCCGAACTTCAGGGCCACCATCAGAGTAAAGCTATCCACCTCCTCCACCTCCAAGATCTCCTCCTAGAAACGATCTATGTAATGGCAGAGACTCTCGTGCTTCCCTTGGTTGATTTTAAAGAGGGCAGTTGCTTCCTTCTTCCTTTTCTTAGATGTCGCGAACCTTGTTATGAGGCCCTGATGCAGATCGGAGAAACAGTAGATGGAACCTGCTGGCAGCTGGAGAAACCAGTCCCTCGCATTACCTTTGAGGGTAATGGAGAAAAACCGGCATTTGAAAGCGTCGGACATGTTACGGATGCAGACGACATCTTCAAACCAATAAAGATGCCTGACTGGGTCATCTCTATCTGAATAGTAGGTGAGAACAGGCTATCTGAACCTTCCGGGGATGTGGGAGGCAAGGATCTCGTCACAGAAGGGGCTCTTCCCTTCCTGACGGTGACGAGTTTCATCCTCGCTAGAAACATCATACTCGCTCCAATGGCGAGTATCACGGTATCTCGCCGGCAACATTAGATCTCGGAAACGTACCACTTGACTGCCCACTGGAAGGTGTCGCGACTGCATTGGTCGCTCCTCTCTTGCCCAATCGGGCTCCTTCCCAGCTCGCCTCGATGGCGCTTCCTCATCCAGCAGTGTCACGCGATGGGGGGAGGTTGCCGTAACATCGGGACGATGAGAAAGCCCGGCGAGGATGGTCCTCTTGATCCTCTTTGCAAACTCCTCAAACGCAGCAATGGTCAAGAATTCGCCACCTCGCGCGAGATCACCAACTCCCGCCGAGTTACCAACCAACTCTCCATGCTCGCCATCATTGGTCATCTTGCTAAACCTCCAAACTTTCCTCCTTGTCTGCGATCCACGATCACTGCACCAAGTGTTGAGGCCAGAAAAATCAGAACCTCAGAATTCGGATCAAGGCCGTCTAAGGTTATCGGTTTAGGGGTAAGACTAGATGGCTAAGATGACTAGGATGAAGAACGAAGGCAAACAGAACCCCAGATGTTGCGGCAGGAAGGTCCCACCACGTACCCGGATGCTCGAAAGGAGCAACCCCTTCTCAACCAAAAATGGTCGAACTAGGTACGAGGGAGACTAGCTGATGACTAAGTCGCAAGGTCACAACCTGTTCTCTAAGGAAAAGGAATCCAAAGGTTCTGCTAGTATCCGAAAAGGAGAGTTCGCGAGATTCCTGCGGAGGATTTCCCGTATCTCACCCCGTACTCCTGGGGTCCAATTTATAGGGAAATCCAAGGGGGGGGGGGGTCATATTTGTACCCCACCCCCTAACGACTAGGCGACTTCCAAGGGGAACTCGCATGGGCTGGGTGAGTATCTCGCCTAGTCGCCTACCTGGCGAGTATGCGAGGGGAACTCTCCATACTTGCCCATGCCTTCTGCGGTCGTACACGCTGACTCTGACTTTTATCTTGACTTGTTGACCTTGACTTCTGCTGACCTGGCCATGGTAGGACCCATCCTTGATGAATATGGGTTGTACAGTACTGTCACTCGCCCGCCAGGGGCGGGCGAAGCCCATCTCCTAGATTTGAGCACTATTAGGCGCGGAATGAAGCGCAAATTTCTTCAAAATCCCAACATACAAAAGCTTTGAAGAAAGATTGCACAACCTCGTATTCGCCGAGTGGGACCCTCGAAATAGTCTAAGGCAAAGAGGAAGGTTTAGGAATGGGAGAGCTGAAGAGGTACGGGGGACATACCTCCTCGTCTTGCCCAACGTGAGTGTCGTGAGCAAGAAGGGTGCGAGTGAGGCAGTGTGGCCTACACTCACCCCGGGGCATGAAATGAGTGGTAGACGAGTGGGGTGTTGCAGCCCACACTCGCCCCTGGCTGAGGCGAGTGGCGAGTGGCCTCTTCACCAGGAACTCGTCGTCCCAGGCAAGTGTGACAGTGTGTTCGACTCGCTCAGAAGTGATTCTCTGAGGGACTCATTTTGGTCTGCAAATAGCCTCTCCAAACAACAGAGTTTAGCAGTTGGCAGACCAATTTGTGTTGCGTATAGTAAAATCAAAAGGGGGATTCCGCTATTTGCATGTCATTCTCAGAAAACTAAAAATAAACCCTAAGTGCACCTATGGAGGGGATCTTTTTTTGCTTCTTCCTCCTTTAGTTGGTCCTGGTTGGCCCCAAGAGCCCTCCAAGGTGTCCAGCTCAGCATTGGTTTGGGAGAGGAAGATTTCTTTGAACTTCTGTGTGTGTGGCGGGACATTCTCGCTGCAGCTCATGGTTTGTTTCTTAGTTCCAAGCAACCGGTCATGTACAACCTTGTATCTGATGAGGGAGGCAAACAGGCCGCGTGAGCTGGATCTCGCGGCAAGTGGGGCGAGCAGCGCGAGCAGGATCTCGTGGTGTTGAGTGAGGTGAGTTCTGTCGACGCTCTCCACCTTTGGAGTTGAGTCGGGGGAGTGGAGTAAGTGGGCTCCCACTCGTCCTTGGATCTCGACATTAGTAGGCGAGTGGGGCAGGCCACGCCTGCACTCGCCCAAGGCCAGCAGGAGGCGGCGAGTGTCAGCACCATCGAGCACTCTCCGCCCAAGGCGTGTGGAAGTTTTTAAGAACCACTCGCTCAGTGAGGTAAAAGGCCTTCAGAGTGGATAATTTAAGTCTTTTGCCATGACATGCGAGAAGGCTCCCGCTAGGGCAGGCGAAAGGGCTTCCGTCGGGGGAGGCAAAGGGCCACTAGGGTTAGCAGAATTCTGGAGTTAAGGCGTCGAGTGAACTTGACGCTCTCAATGCATTTTGGTTTTAGGCATTGAGTGGACTCGACGCTCTCAGCGCCTTGTGGTTTTAGGAGTCGAGTGGACTCGATGCTCTCGGCGCTTTGTAAGGTAAGGCGTTGACCCTTCTGTACTCAACGCCCCGATACTTAGTTTTTCCTTGGGGAGCGTTGAGTCAAGTCAGATGAGTAAGAGCAGGAGGGAAGGCTCTCGGCAATAGCAGGTGAGTGGGGCAGTCCGGGCCCGCACTCGCCCATTGCCGAGGAGAGGCGGCGAGTGCCAGTTCCATTGAGCACTCGCCACCCTAGGCGTGTGGAGCTCTTAGAGGGCCACTCGCCCAATGATCTATGTTGTATTTTTACAGTTCTACCCTCATTGGCCTGCCCATAGCCTTTTAGAACAGCTAAGTTACGTTGTTGGCAGGCCAACCTGGACTGCATATAGCTGTTTGGAAAAACGGAGGTTGGATATTTGCAGGCCGTTTTCAGAAATCTATAAATATATCCAAGGGGGTACCTCAGAAGGCATGTTTACTTGTGCCCCGGTGTTCTTGCGCTTTTTGAGGTATCCTTAGCTCGGCACTTGGCTAAGGAGGGGAAGCGCTCTAAGATCTTCCGGGTGTATGGTGGGACCTCCGTGCCAGAGCCTTGGTTCTGTCCCCTGTTATAATCCCTTAGTTGTTTGGCTTACAAGAGAGAAGTAAGTGTACGATCACCCCTTCCCCAAGGGTGAACTCTACCGAGACCGAGTTCTCGGTTTCAACATTTTAGTGTGGTGAGCGTGGAGAGTGTTCAACACCAAAAACCTTTTGCGGGTTCGATGGCTGGAGGAGAAGGGCCAGGTTCGGATAGGGCCGACTTGCCACCCCCTCTCCTTCTCTCCACTATCAGCATGTTTGAGGAGTTCAGGCAGGAGGTGCTGAGCCTCGTCAAGTTCGCACTCGGCACGCGGGCCGAGTGCTCGACCCCAGCAGTTCCGGTCGTCGCCGCCCCAGCCCTTGGCGAGGAATCCCCTAGGAGGTGAGCTGGGAAGGAGGTTGTAGAGGAGGGGACGGAGCGAGATCTCCCCGGGCGAGTGTTATTCCCCGGCTTTGCAAGTGGAGGCTGGTTCGGTGAGATGGGGGTGCGAGATCATCTGGCTCGCCCAGTAGGGGGAGACAGCCCCTTCAGTGAGTTGGTTTCTTCTACCCCAGTTCCAGAGGGATTTCGGGAGCCGGAGATGCCCTACTAGACCGGGAAGGATGACCTAGTCTAGCACATCCAATGGTTTGAGGATGTGGTTTCGATAAGGCAGATGTCGGACGCCTTTAAGTGCAGACTCTTTGTCATCACCCTCAAGGAGAAGGCGAGAGAGTGGTTCCACCAGTTACTGGCCAGCTCCATCTACTGCATCGAGGACCTGCGCTGATGGTTCATGTTGAGGTTCACCACCTCTAAGAAAAGGAAGGAGTCGGAGTCCCTGTTCCACATCAAGCAGGGGGTGAACGAGATCTTGGGGAGTTACGTGTACCGATTCCAACAAGAGGTCACCCAGGTCCAGGAGACGCCAGGGCACACCTTGATGATGGCCTTCATCTTGGGGCTGCAACAAGGTTTCTTCAGGATGGAGTTGAAGAGGGTACCGCCTCTCTCCTACAAGGAGCTGATGGAGAGGGCGGCAAGGGAAGTCGACGGGGAGGCGTCAAACCTAGACTTTGTCAAGAAGTTGGCCAGGTGGGCCACGGAGGAGGAGAAGAAGGAGCCAGGAGGTGAGGAAAGATGTACCCCGGCAGAGAGAACGACATCAGTAGCAGCAGCAGCCTAGGTGGGGGCGTCAGAAGCCGAACAATAGGCTCGGCAGGAAGTATCAGGAGTGGCATGACCAGGGCCAGTTCAACCCTCCAGGATGGAGGCAAGATCGGAGACCTCCTGTCCCCGAGTTGCATCAGGTTATGGAGATAGTTCAAAGGAGGAGGAAAGGTGTTCATAGAAGGAGTCCGGAAGGCCGAGCAGAACCACCCCCCTGTGATTTCCACCCAGATTAAGACTCCATGTTACCTTGAGGGGCAGACTGGAAACTGCATGTTCGACAAAGGTGGAGGAAGCATGGAGCAGCACTCGTGGTGGAATAGCATAAGTTATGGAGGAACCGGCCGAAGTCCGGCCTAGAATAGTGACTACTTAAAAAACGCTTCTACCCCTGAATGTAAGGATAGCTTTTTACACGTTCTTATTATTTGCTAATGATTCCTTTGCCTAGAAGGGACAACATGAGACTTGGCTGGCCAGAAAAGATAGACCAGTTGATGTTCAACATCCACTATCAGGCTCTCACCTAGCTGATGGATGTGGTGGTAGCGCCCGGTGGCTGGCCAAAAGAGATAGACATGTTGATGTTCAACATCCACCATCAGGCTCTCACCTAGCTGATGGATGTGGTGGTAGTGCCCGGTGGCTGGCCCTCACCTAGCTGATGGATGTGGAGGTAGCGCTTGGTTGCTGGCCAAAAGAGATAGACTGGTTGATGTTCAACATCCACCATCAGACTCTCACCTAGAAGATGGGTGTGGTGGTAGCTCCAGGTGGCTGGCCAAAAGGGAAAGACCCCGAGTAGACCCGTTGTCAGGCTCCCACTAGCTGGCAGGGCCATATGCTTGCTTGGGGGTAAGGGAGAGCGTTGGTAATTATGCAAGACCTTGACTAGATCCTGTTGTCCAGGCTCCCATCAGCTGGCAGGGCGGGAAGGCGTACTCGGCCCCGAGTAGACCCGCTGTTAGGTTATCACTAGCAGGCAGGGTCGTAGGCTCGCTTGTGGGGTAAGGAAGAGATGTTGGTAATTAGGCAAGATCCCGAGATGCTCCCGCTGTCAGGCTCTCACCTAGCTGGCAGGGCCGGGATCCTCGGTGGACATGGTTCTTGCTCTAGAGCCAAGTCTCGGGGTGCTTTTGCCGGTCAACACCAGGCATTTGCAGTTACTTGGAACAGAGGCTGGAGGAATATTAGACCAAGCAATCTCTGGGCGAGCCGGTGGCGGAGAGTCGAGATCTCGGCACCTGCTGAAGAAGGGAGAGCCGAGGCAGTTCTCGACAGTTACATCCCATCCCATCAAGATGCTGGGAAGATTTTGCCTTTTACAAATTTCCAAGAAGAAAAGATCTCGCAGGCGAGCTGGATGGTTGCAAGCCCAACGTAGCGAGTACCCTGGTCCCAACTACTACGGGGGGGGGGGGGGGGGCAATAACAACGAAACAATGCCAAGGATGGCGAGCCAAGATCTCAGCAATTACAAAGGAAGGTGAGTTGAGGCTGTTCTCGGCAATTACATCCCATCCCATCAAGATGTTGGGAAGATTGGGCCTTTGACAAATTTCCAAGAAGAAGAGATCTCGCAGACGAGCTGGATGGTCGCGAGTGCCCTGGTCCCAACTACTACGGGGGGGGGGGGTAATAATATCAAAACAATGCCAAGGATGGCGATTCGAGATCTCGGCAACTGCAAAGGAAGGCGAGCTGAGGCTGTTCTCGACAATTACATCCTATCCCATCGAGATTTTACTTGGGAAATCTGGGCCTTGGATAGATCGAAGAGACCTCGCAGGCGAGCTGGATGGTCACGGGTCCAGCACGGCGAGTGGCCTAGTTCCTACTATTCAGGGGGTAGCGAGGCCTTAAGGCTGTTGCGCGAGTATGTACCCTGACTCAGCAAAGGCATTCTAGTGGCGAGTTCTATCCGAGCGAGATAGCTCGCCATGGGGTGACCTTTTCTTTACTTCTAGTTGTTTTTTATTCCCTCCAACTCTCGCCTCACTCATCAAATACCTGGGGTTGGATGTTTATTTCCGAGCTTTCATGAAAGCTCGCAAAGAACGGGGATTGTGTACAACCCCGTATTCGATGAGCGAGGCGAGCAGGCCGCGCGAGCTGAACCTTGCGGCAAGTGGGGCGAGTAGGCCACGCGAGCAGGATCTCGCGGCGTTGAGTGAGGTGAGTTCTGTCAATGCCCTCCACCTTTGGCGTTGAGTGGGGGGAGTGGAGCAAGTGGGCTCTCACTCACCCTTGTATCTCAGCATTAGTAGGCAAGTGGGGCAGGCCAGGCCTGCACTCGCCCAGGGCTTGCAGGCGGCGAGTGCCAGCACCATCGAGCACTCGCCGCCCAAGGCATGTGGAAGTTTTTAAGAACCACTCGCCCAGTGACGTAAAAGGCCTTCAGAGCGGATAATTCAAGTCTTTTGCCAAGGCAGGCAAGAAGGCTCCCGCTAGGGCAGGCAAAAGGGCTTCCGCCAGGGGAGGCAAAGGGCCTCTGGGGTTGGTAGAATTCTGGAGTTAAGTCGTCGAGTGAACTAAACGCTCTCAACACTTTTTGGTTTTAGGCATCGAGTGGACTCGACGCTCTCAGTGCCTTTGGGTTTTCGATGTCAAGTGGACTCGACGCACTCGACGCTCTCGGCGCTTTGCGAGTTAAGGCGTTGACCCTTCTTTACTCAATGCCCCGGTACTTAGTTTTTCCTTGGGGAGCGTTGAGTCAAGTTGGATGAGTAATAGCAGGCAAGAAGGCTCTCGGCAATAGCAGGCCAGTGGGGCAGGCCGGGCCTGTACTCGCCCATTGATGAGAAGAGGCAGTGAGTGCCCGCTCCATCGAGCACTCGCCATACTAGGCGAGTGGAGGTCTTAGAGGGCCACTCGCCCCGTGATCTATGTTGTATTTTTACCGTTCTACCCACATTGGCCTGCTCATAGCCTTTCAAAACAGCGGAGTACGATGTTGGCAGGCCAACCTGGACTGCATATAATTGTTTGGAACAGCGGAGGTTGACTATTTGCAGGCCGTTTTCAGAAATCTATAAATAGATCTAAGGGGGTACCTCAGAAGGCATGCTTACTTGTGCCTCAGTCTTCTTGCGCTTTATGAGGTATCTGTAGCTCGACACTTGACTAAGGAGGGGAGCGCTCTAAGATCTTCCGGGTGTTTGGTGGGACCTCTGTGTCGGAGCCTTGGTTCTATCCCCTGTTTTAATCCCTTATTTGTTTGACCTGCAAGAGAGAAGTAAGTGTGTGATCACCCCTTCCTCAAGGGTGAACTCCATCGAGACCGAGTTCTCGGTTTCAACAGGTCAAGTACTCTCACTTGGGAGAAATAGGTACAAGTTATCCCTTTTGGGTCCGAACTCCTCTTGAAATCAGATTTTGATTTCAACAAAGATGCTCTGTATGTACATTATACACAACAAGAAAACGTTTGTTTCGACGATGTGGGACTAATAGGCGCGCACAACATTTAATTTTTTTTTGAAGTCCCACGATATAGGTCGTAGTCGCCAGCGGAGCCGCAACTGTCCTGCTTGGAGCCCACCGACAAATTCGTCGGAACCCGACGAACCCGTCGAGGGTAGTTCAACGGTGCTCCAGCAGGGCCACCATTGTCAGTGGCCCTGACCCGTGAGCTACATGTGATAGCTCACGGTCAAGGCCATCGTCGACAGTCGCCCTGCCAGAGCGCCACTGCACTACCCCCGGCGATTTCGGTGGGGTCCGATGAGTCCGTCGGAGCCGGCGGCAGCACCCAAAGCCAGTGTCAGTCACGCATTGACATTTTAAAAAAAAGTTAATAAGAATAATAATATAAAATATAATTAAATAAATTTAAAATTATATATAATAAAATTCAATAATTTAAAATTATATAACAAAAAATTAAAAGAAATAAATAATAAGAGGCTTGAGTGATGCGTGGCTTGTCATTGTGCCTTGTCTCTTGTTGCGTTCAGAGTAGTCTGGAGCTGTTGACTTGTTGTTTGGGGCCTGTCATTGACTAGAGGGTGCCATGCGCGTGGAGCGTGCTTGAATTTATCTTAGAGGTGCTCCGAGTTCTGAAGTGGGACTTGTGTTCCACCGGTGTCACTTTAGTAAAAGGGAAGCTGTCTTGAAGGCGAGGCGTGCGTGTTGGGAATATTGCCCTCAATGTTCCATATATTTGATTTGAAGAGGCATCAGCATCAACACTAAGAGCATAGTTGTATTGATGTTTTTCAAGCTCATCATGTGCAAGATGTTCCTTGGAACAAGTTTGGACAGGTTGTCTAATAGATTGTGACAGGTGGTCACAAGGAAGAAAGGTAGAGAGACAGAAAAATATGTTTAGGTCCACAGGCGTTGAGTGAACCCAGTTCACTCAACGCACTCAACGCCAAATGATAAGGAGATGCTGGAAAGACAGAAAAATCTATCTAAGTCCACAGACGTTGAGTGAAGCCAGTTCACGTAATGCACTCAACGCCAAAAGATAATATGCGGCTAAGTTCACAGGCGTTGAGTGAAGCCAGCTCACTCAACGCCATACAATAAGAAGGGTTGAGTAAAGTCAAGTCAGTCAAAGCCTAACTATTTGCAAGGCAGAAAAGTATCCAAGTCCACAGGCGTTGAGTGAAGGCAGTTCATTCAACGCCATACTACAAAAAATGTTGAGTAAAGCACAAATAGTCAAAGCTTTATCTTTGACAGTGAAGAAATCTGGTTAAGTACAGAAGCATCATGTGATGAAGGCTCACTCGACGCCTAAGCTATTAAGAATTCAATAGTCCAGATGACGTTGAGTGATGAAGACTCACTCAACACACTCAACGCCTAAGCTGACAAAAAATCTGTCTAACTACAGAAGCATTGAGTGAAGCTATTTACTCAACGCCTCATTAGAATAATAAGCTAAACTGAAATCATTGAGTGAAGAAGCTATATTCAACACTTTCATTCAAGAATGTGACTAAGTGTTTTGGCAATGAGTCAAGCTTACTCACTCAACGCCTAGTGACAGAAAACTATCTTAACTGTTTTGGCATTGAGTCAAGCTTACCCACTCAAAGCCTAGTAACAGATAACTGTCCAAGTATTTTGGCGTTGAGTCAAGCTTACTCACTCAACGTCTAGTGATAGAAAACTATCCAAGTATTTTGGCATTGATTCAAGCTTACTCACTCAACGTCAAGTGATAGAAAATTATCTAAGTGTTTTGGCATTGAGTTAAGCTTACTCATTCAACGCATAGTGACAGAAAATCTGTCTAAGTATTTTGGCGTTGAGTGAAGGTTGCTCACTCAACACCTATACTAGAATTGTTTGAATTTGACTAAGTCCACAGGTAATGACGTTATCAAAATTCAAAATGTTGTGGGATGGATATAGTATGCGACAAACGGCGCCGCAGGCCTATTGTACAACTTTTGCTGTTAAAGCAAGGCTCGGATGCCAACTCATTGTGTGGGTCCCGCAGGTCAAAGAGTCGTTGATTGACGTAATATAAAAAGACGAGATCGGGAAGAAGTAATTAGCTTCTGGAAAGACAGTTGGACTTCATATTCTTTCTCGCCATTGTTGCAGAGCTTGAAGAAGGAAGTTCAAATCATCTTATCTGAAAGTTCTAAAAGATAGTTGGTTCTATTTTCACCTGCACCAGCAAGGTCAAGGAAATCTCTGAAGAAGAAAAAGCAGCAAAGATATTATCCTAATATGCAGCATCTGGAAACTCAACAAAGATAGTTGTTGTCATCTTCACCACCAACAGCAAGATCAGAGTAATTTCTGAGAGAGAAAGAGGTAGCAGCAAAGGGCTAACCCTAGCTATTATAGTGCAAGTCTGATAACTTCGGACAAGCCAGATCAGTGAGTTTTGTCTCACTGAGATAAGAAGAAGAAACAGAGTAAGCCTAAGTGGCAGTGACTTTACAGCTCAAGCAAGCATAATCCTAAAGATACAATCTTGGGGCTATGAAGAAGATAGGACTGAGCTTCTACTTCAGTTCAGAAAGGAAAGAAGAAGCAGAGCAGAGTTCTGCAGTTACTTACAGCACAAGCAACTATTGATTGAAGATCATTCTCTTGCTGTTGAGAAGAAGATAGAACTGAGGTAATCTCATCTCAGGAGTCGGACACAGAGAAATTTCTCTAGTGTCAAATCAACCACACCAACCAACTACTCTTCCTGTAGGATCCATTCTTGGATATGATTGTAGAATCTTTTTGGATCTGAGGTAGGGCTTTTGAGCCTGAGATAGGAGAGTCATTCTCTCTGAGTTGTAGGATCCATTGGATCTGAGGTAGGGCCTTTGTTCCTGAGCTGTAGGAGAGTCATTCTCTCTGAGGTAGGGCTGTCCTCCTAGCCTGAGTTGAAGGGCCTTTGTGCCTGAGGTAGGTGATCTTTGAATCACTGAGTTGTAGGGCTTTGAGCCCGAGCTGTAGGTTTTGGAGGAGACTGAGTAGTCCTGCAGGATCATGTTGTAAGCTCTTAGGAGCCGAGATTGGAGAAGTTCCTTGTCTAACAAGCTGTTATAAATGTGGGAGGGAAAGAGGATTTACCCATAATATGGGGAACCACTATAAACATTGTGTGTTGTGTTATGTTCTTGAAAGCAAGCTGACTCAACACACCTAAAACACAAAGAAAATTAAAGATAGTCATAAGAGACTAAGAAACCTATTCACCCCCCTCCCTAGGTGATTTAGCTATCCTTGAAATTTAAGACTTTCAAGTGGTATTAGAGGAAGGTTGCTCAAAAAGGACTTAAGAGTCTGAGTAGATCTCAAATGATAGTTAAAAGGTTTGTACTTATGGGTTCAGGAGTGAACCATAAGTAGTGGAACTCAATGGAGCTTCAAGTCTACTGTAAGGAGAATTTTGGGATTTGGAAAGAGAGGGTCGGGCTGTTCATGAAAGCCTCTGATCCTAGGATCTTCACTACAGTCCAAGAAGGACATTTCATCCCTATAAAGGTCTCCTCCTCAGATGTAAATGTCCAGACCCCAAAGATCTATGCTGAAATGACTAAATATGAAGTCATCTTGGCTACTATGGACAAGAGGGCACAAAACATCATTGTAAGTGTCATAGATGACTTCACCTTCCAGAACATTGTCCATTGTAGGATGACCAAAGAGATGTGGGATTCTCTTATTGTCTATATGGACGGGACAGAGAAAGTCAGCCTTTTAGATAGTGATTCAGGGGAGAATGATGATGAGGAAGATGACTACAGAAGTTATGGGCTAATGGCCATGACAGAAGAAGAATACTGTCAGGATTAGCTTAGATCAGATCAGGTACATTCCCTATCCTGCTCATCCTTAGAATCAAAATATGAGGAAAGTCCTAATTCTTGTGCATCTTCATCCAGTGATGAAGATTGCTAAGAATCAGAGGATGATATCAATCAATTGATTGAAAGTTATAGTGCCCTTCTAGATGCTCTAAAAAGAAGCAAGATGCTGACCAAAAAGCAGGTTGAGGAGATTATCTCTCTACAGTTAGTGGCTTCCTAGCAGGCTGAGACAGCAACCCTGCTGGATTAGAAGGCTAGGGAAGTTAGCCAATAAAAGGTCATCTCAATCATCCAGATTGAGACCATATGCCAAAAGAACAAGATCATCTTGGATCTTGAAGAGAAGCTCCTTAAGGAGAAAAAGATAATGGTTGAATTTAGTAAGCCCGAGACAATGTTGTCATTGATGGAATCCTTTACCTCTCAAAAAGATGAGAGAGGTTTAAGGTCAAAGTGGAATTCTAGAGTTTCCCTTTCCAATGGGAAAGACAAAGCTCCTGTAATGCCTCATGCCACCTTTCACAAGTTAATCCTCCCTTCCAACAGGTATGACCAAGACCACATGCATGGTCACTGGAAAAATGAGAATTTTCCTTGTAAGAGTACAAGTGCATCTTACAATGGAAGAAGGAAGGGCATGAGTTTGAGTGCACAGATGGCTCCCCATGAAGAAGTCCAAATGACCCATCATGGACCATTTGTATTTAGTTCTCCTGCCCCCACATTCAAGGATAAGGCAGTGCCCTATTCTCAGGTTCTTCCAGCAAGAACCCAGACCAAGGGTAAGTCAGTCAGTAAGGCTGACTTGGCTGTCTCTCAGGCCATTAATAGCATGCTAACTGCAAAGAAGGTTATTGTTGATGAAACTCAAAGTATGTCAAGTACTTCTACTGGCAGACTCACCTTTAGTCAGATTCTTGCTGAGAGAAACAAGAAGAAGGCTACATCACTCCCCTCTAAATAGGCAGCTAGTCATGACTTGCACTCTTCAAAGGCTGTTCAGAAGAGGAGATATAATATCCATGAATGTTTGTATTGTAGTAAAGTGGGTCACTTTGCCATAGATTGTTGACACAACCCTTGTGTGCCAAGGGCAAGGGTGAGTCGTTCTGACAGGACTGTTGTAGGTAGACATGTGCATTTTTATGCTAGCAAGAACCTAGGACCCAAGTCATTTTGGGATCCTAAGGTAAATTAAATTTTGTTTTGCAGGTTAGTCCAAGTGCTCATACCCCCATGTGGTACTTGGACAGATGATGTTCCAGACCTTGGACTAGAACAAGGAAGCCATCTTATGGATCATACTCCAGTGAGGGAAGGACCTAAGATCTGCAATTGGGAAGTTGGAGATGGATATTGACCATTAAGGATACTCCTACTGCCCAAGAGGAAAAAGATGATGTGTGCAGTCCTGAAGAAGGATAAAGTACATAAACCTTGAGTAAAGACCTTCAAGTAGTATATGTCTGAATAAACAGACATGCAGGATCTAGTCATTGAAGCTCTTAGATGTCTGACTAGTGGGACATAGTAATGCTGCCTCTTTAGCAGAATAGTGTGGAGAAGAACAAGCAGGATGTACTCATCACAGAGTAAAACACGAAAAGTAGCTCTTTTAAGAGCAGTAAGGAAGAGGCGCATGATCCTTAGCTGAAAAGACTTTCAAGTGGTATACAATATAGACTTTCAAGTGATATATAGAAAAGACAAACTGTAAGATGATATACAGTAAAGACTTTCAGTAGTATCCTCAGCTGTCAGACTCTTTTGAGGAATCATAAAGAGAAGGATGCTCTGGTATAATATCTTTTAAACCTGTAGCAGAGATTGTCCAAGTGGATGTCAGTGGGAAGTGTGGACAAGATCTGTGCAAGTACAGGATTTGTGCAAATATTGAGGGGGAGGTTGTCAAGCTAGATGCTCCTGTTTGGAATGCAAGTCTAGTATGGGTTGTTGGACAAGCTTGAGTCTTGCCTCAGGTATCCAGCACAGAATAGATCAACCATACTGCTGAAGATCAGCACGTCCCTATGGACATTGCTGGGGTTGAAAAGGAGACTACCCAGATGGTTGCACTTGTTGTGGGAAAGCAAGTACAATCAGATCAAGAACAGCTGGATTGATACTGTTATAGTTAATACAAATCAGCAACTTCCTATGGGAGATGTAGAGAATGAGAGGGAGAATTCAATAGAACTCTTGCTCGAGAGTGTCATAACCTCCATGACAGTAGCTGTAAAGTCATAAAGGGGAGTAGACAATGATCAAGAAGAGAGTGTGCATGGTACAATGAAGATAGGAAAAGTGAAAGATATTGTACCTAATCACCTAGAGGGGGGGTGAATAGGTGACTTAAATCTTTTTAACTTTTTAAGCAGAATTCAGAGTTTATCACAGAATTATAACACAGCAAATAACCAGCAATCACAGCAATCAATCCAGCACAAAGTGAACACACAAATTTATAGTGGTTCCCCAAGATTTGGGTACATCCACTTTCCCCCTTCGCCTATCTAGCAGTGTACTAGATTCGGCCAAACTCCTCCACTATCTCAGATCCTCAGATCTTACACTCAGAACCTCAACCAGGTTCCTACAGCTCAGACCCAAGGCCCTACAACTCAGCTTCTTCACAAAGCCTACACTCAGCTTCTTCACAAAGCCTACACTCAGCCACCAAGGCCTACACTCAGCCACCAAGGCCTACACTCAGCCACAACTGGCCTACACTCAGAGATTCAAATCTCCTACACTCAGGCACTCAAGCCCTACACTCAGCCTTTATAATTACAGGCTTACAAACTCAGATCCCTAAGGATCCTACAAGAAAATATGAATACAAAATGTAAACCCTACAACTCAGAGAAAAGAGAGAAGAGTTGTGAGTTTCTTGATGAGTTCTTGGAAGAACTCTGCTGAGATCAACCTGACTTGGCTTTCTTCAAAGCTTCTTGAAAGTAGAACACAATAAGATTGATCTCCTCTACAATTGATCCTTGATCTCTGTAACTAAAGATTCAGAACAAAGTCTGAATCCTTCTTCTCAGCCTAGTTCCAACAGCTGTCTTCTTGGATGGAGCTCTCTCTCTCCAACTACTTAGATCTTCACTAGATTCTTCAAGGAATGGCTAGATCTTCTTCTTTTTTAATTACTTGATTATTTGAACAACAATTCAATCATCTCTTTCTGTAGACAGTATAAGCCTATTTATAGGCCTTCTTCATGGTGACCGGTTGGTCCGGTTCATAACTGATTTCTGACAACTCTGACAGGTGCAGTAGACCGGCTGGAATGGCAGCTGTCAAGTCATCCAGTCAGTTATTGAAAATTCTGTAACTGTCTGAAAGTGTCGAGACTGTCTGTCTTTAAGTGTCGACACTTATAGACTAAGTGTCGACACATGTTGACTAAGTGTCGACACTAGCCTTCAAGGTGTCAACACAACTCCTTGTGTTGTAAATTCTATATCTCGACACTGCTTCTTCTTCATGTGTCGACACTGATAATGTGTGTCGACACAAGTCCTTGTTCTTCAGCATTTTGTTGAATTCTTGTAAGTGTCGACACAACTTCTTTGTGTCGACACATCTTCATGTGTTGAACTTGTCAGTGTCGACACATCTTCTTGGTGTCGACACATGCCTTCTGTGTTGCTACTTTCTGAGTGTCGACACTGCTCCTTGTGTCGACACATTCTTCATCTGTTGAGACTCTGGCTGAGTGTCGACACATCTCCTTTGTGTCGACACTTGTACTTAGAATATTCTTGAACTTTGCTAAGTGCCGACACAGCTCCTTGTGTCGACACTTTCTTCAATTGTTGAGTCTTCAGCTGACTGTCGACACATTCTTTCTTGTGTCGACACTTTATTCAAGTGTTGAGTCTTCTGCTGAGTGTCGACACATTGTTCTAGGTGTCGACACTTATACTTAGACTCTGCTGACTTTTGTTGAGTGTCGACACAACCTCCAAGTGTCGACACTTTCTGATGTAGACACAGTTTCACTGGGTGTCGACACAACTGCTAAGTGTCGACACTGCTTCACTGCACTTTTCTTCATTGAGTGTCGACACAGCTCCTTGTGTCGACACTTTCTGTCTGGTGTCGACTCTGCATCCCTGGTGTCGTCACAAATACTCCAAGTGTCGACACTGCTTGCCTGGGTGTCGACACAAGTCTTCTTAAGTGTCGACAATTTGCTCCTGGGTGTCGACACATGGACTTAGAAACTTTTTCATCTTTTCCTGCAAATACTTAACCTGCACAAGGTAACTCAAAATACATCAAATACATTTTGATGTATATCATTGAGTTGGGTGAGGCTTCTTCAAATCAGGTACATTAGACCAATGTACCCAACAATCTCCCCCTATTTGGAGAACTCATAACCCTTAGTCAATGATATACACCATACAGAATAAAATCATAGCATGATGTAAAGCATGATTATATATCAGGGCAAACATAAACATGTATCAACCAAACATTTATACATAGACCTTATCTCAGAACAATTATGAAATAAATTTATCACACAGCAAATTTATCACACAGCACATTGTTCTAACACTTTGTCATATTCATAATTCTAAAGTTTACAGAATGTTTAACATCAAAAGATTACATAGTAAACTTAAGAAAATTTCTATGCTATTTTTGATCAGCATCTTTGATCACTATCCCTTTTCCAGACTGTATCTTGGCTTGCACAGAAGCTTCAGCATCTTCAGTTTCAGCAGGCTTTTTCCCTTTCAGCTCCTTCTTCTTTAGCTCTTCAGCTTTGATCTTTTGCCTCTCAAAATAATGATAAGGCTTGGGAAAGTACTTGCTAGGCTCCTAAGCAGTAGGAGGTAGCTTTCTCATCTTGGCCTTCCTTCTATATTGGACTATGGCTTCTTGCCTTGTCTCATGCTTCCTCCATTCAAGTTCAGAAAACCACTTGTTTCTGTCTTGCACATTATCTTTGGCAGCCTTCCATGCAGTTAGAATAATGTTTCTTGAAGCGGGGCTCCACTGCTCAAAGTCTGGTCTTTGTTCAGCTTGCTCCCTGAACCTCTTCTTAGACAGTCTGGCTTCTTGTTCTTTCAGCAAAGCTTCTTGCATAGCCTCAGATACTGGCTGAACCACTTTGTCTAGAATAACCTTCTGATTTCCATCAGGTGGACTATACATAGTCTGGATCTCAGCTTGTACCATATCAAAATCTGGAGGAGGGTAAATGACTTGAGCCACTTCAGGTTGCTCCCCTCCTAGATATGTAGGATGTATCCCAGATTCTGCAACATTGTCATCATCACATAAAGGAGGATATCCAAGAGTAGCTCTGATAGAATTAGAAATCCACTTGGCATGATCAGAGCTGGCTTTGACTAACACCCTCTCCCCCTTTATGACTTCTCTTTCCATGTGATCTCTTAGATCATCCTTTTGAAATCTGACCTGTGCATCCAAATAATTGACTCCATCTTTAAAGAAAGGTTTCAACCTTTGGAGTTTGTCAGTTATCAGCTTCTGAGAGTCTTGAATTGCAGTAGTAACATCAGATAACCTCTTTTGCAAGGCTTTATCAAACTCTGCCTTAGCAGTAGCATTAGAAGTAGTCAGTCCAGTAGCTATGTTCTTCATCTCTGTGACAATAGCATTATGGGAAGCTGTTAAGTTATCATTCATTCTGATCTGGTTCTCAAGAACATACCCTTGCTTCAGTGCAATGGCATATACTTGAGCTTTTATTTTCTCTTGATGAGTTGCTAAATAGACTACTGCATTCCCTCCCTTGTGGAAGCAGTCAGTCATCTCCTTCTTATTGAGATTTATTTCAAATCTTATAGACTTGATATCTTGGGCCAGATCAAATTGTAGTGATTTATGCCCCTCATCCACATATGTTTCTATAGCTTTCCCTTGCTCATCAAGTTTTATTTGCATAACAACCATCATAGAGCTGAAATCTACAGATGGTGCTGGCTGTGATATAGACTGTGGTGCAATAGTTTGCAATGCCTTCTTATAAGTTTGGCTTCTTTTGAAAACTTGGAACTTCTTTTTCTTAGCTCTTGCTGCCTCCTCATCTTCAGAAACTGAGGTGCTGGCTATGTCTACCCTCTCCCTAGGGAGCTCCTCAACTTCCTTTTACTTCTCAGGCTCTTTACTTGTAGGTTCTTCCAGTATTACCACTTGCTCCCCCTCAACTGGAGCATTCGCCCCCTCAGCAGCAGCACTGTCCTTCTCAAGGTCTGCTTGATCTAGGTTGAGACAGAGATCTTCCATAGTAAATTCTTGTGGAGAATGGGCTGGAGAAACTCTTGGCTCATCTACCACTGGATCAGATACAACTTGAACTTCAATAGATGTGTCCTCCATGACAACATCTGGGACTTGACTATCAATCTGGATTTGCTTATTAACATTATTTAAGGAATCAGACAAAACATTATCCTATATAGGGAAATCTAAAGCATTAAGCTCAGTGATTACCTCAAGGATGATGTGGGTGACTCTTTCACTTTCAAGAGGAGTTGGCTCTTCCACCACTAGAGTCTCCCCCTGAACAGTATCCTGGTGTATGGGGCTAGCTTGAGGTAGCTCCCCCTGCCTCTCTGCAATTTCTTATTGAGCTGGAGATTTCCCACCATTCCCTTCTACATCCTCATCAGGAGAAAAGACAACTTGCTCTTCACTACCTGAGCTGCTTGATGAAACCTGAGCCACTGGGGCTATCTTCTTCTTCTTCTTTTGTGGGGTTTCCTTCTCTGAGGTTGTTTTCTCAGGGGTTGGCATCTCCTTATACAAAACCCTGTCCCATCTAGAGAATATTCTCAAGTCCATCTTTCTCATATGATTGATTTTAGTTCCAGCAGCTTGACTCATAACCTCTGGTATACTACCAGCTAGGTATAAACTTATTATTCTACCCAAATTGGGTTTCTTCAGACTCTCCTTAATCTTCTCAAAGACAACAACAGACCAATCTGTGTTCAGTATGAAGATAATCCTTGTCATAAGATTAAACATATGGAAAGATACTCTGTCATGCCCTCTAGGCTTACTCAAGATTACTTTGCCAACAATTTCTGATAGAAATTTACCCTGGCTGTTCATCCCCTTCCTATTGAATACAGATCCAATTTTCAATTTGGAATCTAGTCCACACCAAGTTAAAGCTTCTCTGGTCTTAGAAGCAGTAACCTCATCCTCTTCTTTTGTCCTTGGTAGATTTAGGACTTTTCTCAAACTTTTAGGTGATACCTTCACCTTTTCTCCATGGACCCTGGACTTGATCTTGAATCCAGATTCGTCTACTTTAGCTCCATTCAGAAATTCCAGTACTTCTTTCTTCCAAATCTTAGTTGGCTCAGAAACAAGAAATTCTAACCCTGAGTCTGCAACTAGGGTTACTACATCCTTGATTTCCTGTTCTGCTTCGTCAAATGCTTGTCGCACCAGTTCATAGCCTTCATTGACGTTCTCCTCGAGCTTTGGCGCCATTAGGGTTTGAAGAATTTGACTGGAGAGAAGAGAGGTGTCTACACACAAGTTTGGTCTCGAAACTTTTGTGAGCGTGTCGACAGACAAAGGCAAAATCCTATGTATACCTTTCTAGGTTTGAAGATGAAAAGACGGGTTAACTAACTTAAATTGTGTCGACACTGTTAAAAAGTGTCGACACAGACTTATAATGTCTCGACACACTGTGTCGACACAAGTTTAGTCAACATATATATGTGTCGACACTTGATTATGTGTCGACACCACTGAACTCGACATTTAGTCGAGACTTTACTTAGATAATTTTGAGTAAATACTAAGTGTCGACACCACCTTGGTTGTGTCGACACTGACCCTGTATGTGTCGACACTAATTTTCTGAAGTGTCGACACCAACTATCTAGATGTGTCGACACCTTTTCCCTGAAGTGTCGACACCACTGTTCTGTGTCGACATAGATAACTCTGTGTGTCGACACCTTTTTACTTAGCCATTTCTGTAAACTTATTCTAAGTTTATCATACCTAGTTCAATTTTAAACCTATTGAACTTAGTTTCTTCTAAGGGCTTAGTATACATATCAGCTAGTTGATTATCTGTTCTAGCATATTCCAGTAAAATATCTTCTTTTTCTACATGTTCCCTAAGAAAATGATATTTTATTTCAATATGTTTAGTTCTACTATGGGAAACAGGATTGTTTGCAATTGATATAGCACTAGTAGAATCGCAAAATAGTGGAGTTCTACTTACCTGAATTCCATAATCCTCAAGCTGATGTTGTATCCATAGAAGTTGAGCACAGCAACTTCCTGCAGCCACATATTCTGACTCTGTAGTGGAGATAGCCACACTTGTTTGCTTCTTGCTACTCCATGAAATCAGTCTTCCTCCTAGGAATTGACAGGTTCCAGTTGTGCTTTTTTTGTCTTCTTTGCATCCTGCAAAGTCTGCATCTGAATAACCTGTTAGTTTAAAATCCCCATTCCTAGGGTACCAGAGGCCTAGATAAGTAGTGCCCTTTAGATATCTCAATATCCTTTTGACTGCTGTCAAATGAGACTCTTTAGGGCATGCTTGGTACCTTGCACAGACACATGTAGCATACATGATATCTGGTCTACTTGCAGTCAAATAGAGTAGGGAGTCAACTATCCCTCTATACAAAATCTCATCTACAGGTTTCCCTGCATCATCTTTGCTAAGAGACATACTTGACCCCATAGGAGTCTTCATGGTACTGGATGAATCCATACCATACTTTCTTATGAGTTCTAGGGTGAACTTAGACTGGCATATGGATAATCCATTCTCAGTCTGTCTAACTTGGACACCCAAGAAGAACTTAAGTTCCCCCATACTACTCATCTCAAATTGTCCTTGCATTAGTTTTGCAAACTTTTTGCAAAGACTACTTTCAGTAGACCCAAATATTATGTCATCTACATATATTTGGACTAGTATTACTTTGTCTCTGGATTCCCTAAGGAATAGAGTCTTGTCTATTTTCCCCCTTGTGAACTTATTCTCAATGAGGAAACTAGACATGGTTTCATACCAAGCCCTAGGGGCTTGTTTTAACTCATATAATGCTTTCCTAAGTCTATAGACATGATTAGGTTGAGTTGAATCAACAAAACCTGATGGCTGTTCCACATAGACTTCCTCTTTTAGATTATCATTCAGAAAGGCTGACTTTACATCCATTTGGTAAACTTTAAATCCTTGAAAGATTGTATAGGCCAGGAACATCCTTATGGCTTCCATTCTGGCTACTGGAGCAAAGGTTTGATCAAAGTCAATACCTTCCTCCTGCCTATATCCTTTGGCAACCAATCTTGCTTTGTTCTTAATGATGACTCCATGTTCATCCATCTTGTTCCTAAAGATCCACTTGGTCCCAATTATGTTGTGGTCTTTAGGTTTAGGAATAAGTTCCCAGACCTTGCACCTCTTGAACTGATTCAGCTCTTCTTGCATTGCCTCAATCCAATGAGGGTCTAGGATGGCTTCTTCAAACTTCTTTGGCTCAACTTGGGATAGAAAACTAGAGTAGAGTGCTGCATTCAGATTTCTGCTCCTTGTTTGTACCCCTTGTCTTGGATCACCAATGATTTGATCTGCTGGATGATCTCTAAGATGCCTATTAGCTGGAGGCATCCTGGCTTCAGGTTGAACTTCTTCAACTTCTTCATCTTGCTGCACTCCTTGAACTTCTTCTGCATTAGGTACATGTAGCACTCCCCCTGGACAGCAGCCACTATCTTCTACTTGCTGTCTTGCAGTAGGTTCTTCTTCAATAGTGAGCTTGTCCATCTTCTTAGTTATACCTGTGGAGCTGCATATACTACTAGACAACTCATTGTTAATAAGTCTAGTTTCATCAAATACTACATGTACAGACTCTTCTACAACTTGAGTAGACAAGTTGTAGACTCTATAAGCCTTACTGTTGTTGTACCCAACAAAAATTCCCTCTTGGGACTTGGCAGCAAACTTAGTCAAGTAAGACTTTCCACTGTTAAGTATGAAGCACTTACAACCAAAGATCCTGAAATAGGATAGGTTTGGTTTTCTGCCTTTCACAATCTCATAGGGGGTCTTGTTGAGGCTTTTAGTAATGGTAGCTCTATTAATAACATGGCATGCAGTATTAATTGCCTCAACCCAGAAATATTCTGGTAGTGATGTATCACTTAATAAAGTCCTACCAGCCTCAATCAAGGTTCTATTCTTCCTCTCAGCAATGTCATTTTGCTGAGGTGTTCTTGGTGAAGAAAACTCTTGAAATATCCCAAATTCTTCACATAGTTTTGCCATACTATCAGACTGAAATTCAGTACCATGGTCACTTCTTATTTTGACCACTGTACTGTCTAGTTCATTCTGAATCTGTTTGACAAAGTTATAGAAGACACTAGGTGTTTCAGATTTCTGTCTAAGGAAGAACACCCAGGAAAACCTTGAGTAGTCATCTACAACTACTAAGGTATAGACCTTCCTACCTAGGCTGTGAACTGGCATAGGACCAAAGAGATCCATATGCAAGAGGTATAAACACCTTACAGCATCTTTGTTTTCAATGCTACTAAAGGTGGATCTTGTCTGCTTGCCCTTTTGACAAGCTGAGCATATTCCATCTTTAACACACTTAACTTGAGTACCATTCCTCACTAACTCTTTGCTAAAGAGTTTGCCAATTGTCTTGTAATTTAGATGAGCTAGCCTCTTGTGCCATTTGACACAATGAGAGACTTTCTCATCAGCTACAAGACACACTGGAGAACCATTGTTCTCACACATAATGTCTAGACAATAGACATTCCTTTTTCTATAACCAGTCAAAATGATCTCTTGATCATTTGATCTCCTGATATGACAACCATCTTTCACAAATGAGATGTCATATCCTAAATCACTCAATTGACTTATACTAATAAGGTTATGTTTCAAACCTTTAACATAGGCCACTTGAGTAATAGTAATATGGGACCTAGAAATGTTACCAAACTCTTTGATGATTCCTTTTTCAGAATCACCAAAGGTGACTTTTGGACCATCCTTGATAGGTGTGTAGTCCTTTAGCAATCCCCTTGTCCCAGTCATATGTCTGGAACATCCACTGTCCAAGTACCATATTGGGGCATGACCACTTGGACTCACCTGCAAAACAGATTAGTGAACCTTAGAACCCAAATAATTCTTGGGTTCTTGGTACTGGTTAGTTTGCTTCCTAACAAAGCTACCTGGTGGTTTTCCAACAGGCAGTTTGCTACTCACTTTGGCACTTGCATTGTGCCAACAGTCCATGGCAAAGTGGCCTACCTTGCCACAGCACCAACACTCAAACCTATTGTACTTTTGCTTAGGTACAGTCTTAGCTGTTTTATCTACAGCTGGCTTGTTGAGAGCTGGGGCTTTGCCCTTGGACTTGGACTGAACAGTCCTAGCTGGTTTAGTAAACCCCAGTCCAGCTTTACCTTTTTGATGAACAAATTCATCTATTAAGGGTAGAACTGACTTTGGTTTAGAAAACCTAGCAACTAAATCTCTCTCCTTCTGAAGACTAATCTCCAGACTTTTGATTTGATCATTCTTAAATGATATAGTCCCCATCTGAATCACAGTTATGTGCTTCAGTTTGGCTAACTCATTAAGTTTTTGATCAAACAACTTCTCATAATCAGTTGCAGCCACTTTGAGACTTGCAATCTCCTTAGCTTGACTCTTGGCCAAGGATTTGCATTTCTTAAATGCTTGCAATAGAACTTTATATTCATCTATCAATTGATGAATATTCTCTTCAGACTCAGATGCACTCTCATCACTTGATGATGATGAATCTGATTCTAAATTAGCACAAGAAATTGAACTGAAAGAACAATTTTGTACCTTACTAGGTCCAGGCTGCTCCTGGATTTTGTCACTTTCTGTCAATGCCATCAGTCCTTGGCACTGACTGTCCTCTTGTTCATATATAGAGTTCATGATCTGGATGAACTCTTCTTCTTCTTCCTCAGCAAACAGTCCTATGTATGCTTCAGCATCTGACTCAGTTTCTGATGAAGAAATGTCTCACAGGCTCTTATCCTTTTTGGCAACAAAAGATCTTTCCTTCTTGCCCTTGAATTGAGTCTTTTTCTTATCATTAGACTCCTTTCTTTTCTCTGGATAATCTGCAATAACATGTCCTTGTCTATTACAGCAATAGCATACTATTTTTGATAGAGTTGCTTTGCTTGACTTGGTCTTTTTCCTGTCTTTCTTTGAAGACTTTTTATTCTGATAATAGTCTTCTTTACCCTGTGAAGTAGATGGTTTTGTCCTCCACTGTTTCTTCTTTAAGAATTTCTGAAAATGTCTTGTGAAGGCAGCAAAGTCCTCATCACTTTCACTGCTTTCAGACTTTCTGCTTGCTGACTCATCTGACTCAGTTTCAACTACTTTTGGTGGTGGAGTTGGTGACTTACTTCTGTACTTTCTGGGGGCTTCTGTTTTAAATGTCACTGTCCTTTCTTTATGTTCACTTCTTGTAGATTTCTCCTCTTCTTTCCTCACCATCAATTGCATTTCATAAGATAGCAATTTTCCAAACAAGGTTGGAGGAGGAATTTCTGCTAACTTTATCATTTCCCTTATGGCACAGATCTTGGTGTCCCAATCTTTTGTAAGGGACCTTAGAAAATTATCATTAAGCTCATAATTACTGAACTCTCTGCCATAGGACATTAGCTCATTCACAATCATATAGAACTTCTTATAGCATTCAGTTATGCTATCAGATCTACCTTGCCTAAAACTTTCATATTCTTGGTTTAGCAAGGACTTTCTGTCCTGCCTCACTTCTTCAGAACCCTCCATGTACACAATAAGAGTATCTCACATTTCCTTGGATGTCTTGTAGTGTATCAAATTCTGAAAAGTAGCATCATCTATAGCACTCACTATGATATTCTGAGCCATCTTGTCCATTGTGGCTAGAACTATCTCATCCTTTGTCATTTCAGAGAAATCCTTAGGTGTTCTCTGATTTGCATCTAAGACTGAAACCTTCATGGGCATATATGGCCCTTCTTTCACAGTGATGTAAATCCTAGGGTCTGAGGCTTTCATAAAAAGTCTCACCCTTTCCTTCCAGATGCCAAATATTTCTTTTCTGCAAATGGGTAGCTTCATGGATCCCAATTCCTTATGATTCTCAGTGGAACCCATGGTTCTTGATTTTCTTGATTCTGTAATGCACTTAGACTGAATCTGCCAACAGGATCTACTCAGACAGTTAAGTCCTTTTTGAGCAACCTGGCTCTGATACCACTTGAAAGATATTGTACCTAATCACCTAGAGGGGGGGTGAATAGGTGACTTAAATCTTTTTAACTTTTTAAGCAGAATTCAGAGTTTATCACAGAATTATAACACAGCAAATAACCAGCAATCACAGCAATCAATCCAGCACACAGTGAACACACAAATTTATAGTGGTTCCCCAAGATTTGGGTACATCCACTTTCCCCCTTCGCCTATCTAGCAGTGTACTAGATTCGGTCAAACTCCTCCACTATCTCAGATCCTCAGATCTTACACTCAAAACCTCAATCAGGTTCCTACAGCTCAGGCCCAAGGCCCTACAACTCAGCTTCTTCACAAAGCCTACACTCAGCTTCTTCACAAATCTTACACTCAGCCACCAAGGCCTACACTCAGCCACCAAGGCCTACACTCAGCCACAACTGGCCTACACTCAGAGATTCAAATCTCCTACACTCAGGCACTCAAGCCCTACACTCAGCCTTTATAATTACAGGCTTACAAACTCAGATCCCTAAGGATCCTATAAGAAAATATGAATACAAAATGTAAACCCTACAACTCAGAGAAAAGAGAGAAGAGTTGTGAGTTTCTTGATAAGTTCTTGGAAGAACTCTGCTGAGATCAACCTGACTTGGCTTTCTTCAAAGCTTCTTGAAAGTAGAACACAATAAGATTGATCTCCTCTGCAGTTGATCCTTGATCTCTGCAACTAAAGATTCAGAACAAAGTCTGAATCCTTCTTCTCAGCCTGGTTCCAACGGCTGTCTTCTTGGATGGAGCTCTCTCTCTCTCTCCAACTACTTAGATCTTCATTAGATTCTTCAAGAAATGGCTAGATCTTCTTCTTTTTTAATTACTTGATTATTTGAACAACAATTCAATCATCTCTTTCTGTAGACAGTATAAGCCTATTTATAGGCCTTCTTCATGGTGACCGGCTGGTCCGGTTCATAACTGATTTCTGACAACTCTGACAGGTGCAGTAGACCGGCTGGAATGGCAGCTGTCAAGTCATCCAGTCAGTTCTTGAAAATTCTGTAACTGTCTGAAAGTGTCGAGACTGTCTGTCTTTAAGTGTCGACACATATAGACTAAGTGTCGACACATGTTGACTAAGTGTCGACACTAGCCTTCAAGGTGTCGACACAACTCCTTGTGTTGTAAATTCTATATCTCGACACTGCTTCTTCTTCATGTGTCGACACTGATAATGTGTGTCGACACAAGTCCTTGTTCTTCAGCATTTTGTTGAATTCTTGTAAGTGTCGATATAACTCCTTTGTGTCGACACATCTTCATGTGTTGAACTTGTCAGTGTCGACACATCTTCTTGGTGTCGACACATGCCTTCTGTGTTGCTACTTTCTGAGTGTAGACACTGCTCCTTGTGTCGATACATTCTTCATCTGTTGAGACTCTGGCTGAGTGTCGACACATCTCCTTTGTGTCGATACTTGTACTTAGAATATTCTTGAACTTTGCTAAGTGCCGACACAGCTCCTTGTGTCGGCAATTTCTTCAAGTGTTGAGTCTTCAGCTGAGTGTCGACACATTCTTTCTTGTGTCGACACTTTCTTCAAGTGTTGAGTCTTCTGCTGAGTGTCGACACATTGTTCTGGGTATCGACACTTATACTTAGACTCTGCTGACTTTTTCTGAGTGTCGACACAGCCTCCAAGTGTCGACACTTTCTGATGTAGACACAGTTTCACTGGGTGTCGACACAACTGCTAAGTTTCGACACTGCTTCACTGCACTTTTCTTCATTGAGTGTTGACACAGCTCCTTGTGTCGACACTTTCTGTCTGGTGTCGACTCTGCATCCCTGGTGTCGTCACAAATACTCCAAGTGTCGACACTGCTTGTCTGGGTGTCGACACAAGTCTTCTTAAGTGTCGACACTTTGCTCCTGGGTGTCGACACATGGACTTAGAAACTTTTTCATCTTTTCCTGCAAATACTTAACCTGCACAAAGTAACTCAAAATACATCAAATACATTTTGATGTATATCATTGAGTTGGGTGAGGCTTCTTCAAATCAGGTACATTAGACCAATGTACCCAACAAAAAGCAAGGATGAAACTTATCATTTCCAAGGGAGAAGGCTGACTTTATGGAGTAGCAAGAAACTATATACACTGCTGAGTCAGAATACTTAATTGCAGGGGGTTACTGTGCACAGTTGTTGTGAATCCAGCATCAGCTTCAGGTCTACAACATTAAGATAAGTAACCTTCCCATGTACTGTAAGTCAACCAGTTAAATCCCCATTACTAGGAATCCTGTCTTTCATAGCAGTACTAAGCATGTTGAGATTAGGTATTGTTATTAAGGAGCATGTGAGGAAGGAAGACTTTAGTCTTGAGTTTGTCCTCACAGACTAGCAAGTGGCTGATATCTTTACTAAGCCACTAGATGATGTCAAGTTCAACACCTTCAAATTTAAAATAGGTATGTTGAACTTGGTATAGCCTTAGTTGCTCCAAGTAATATTTTTGTTGCATAACTCATCCCTATTGCATGCAGATAAGTCTCCAAAATGGGATCAAGACTGTCCAAGTCAGTCATTTGATATCAAAACTCTCAAAAAATATTAAGTGGTATCAAGACTAAGATCGACTCAAGTGTCCAGTAAAGTGAAGATAGCAGATGCTCCAATTGAGGGGGAGCAAATCCAGCAGTTGTAGGAACAAGTTCAGCTTCCTATTAAGAGGCAGCCAGCAGCTATAGTGGATCAAAGATCATCACATCTGATCAGCAAGTTCTCAGGACTATTCACAATCTGAGCGGGAGATCAAACTTAGTGGATGACTGCTGCTATGCAGTCACTGCTGCTGCTAAAAAGTCATTCTGCTGCAGGAGAAGAGGAAAAGCCAATACCTCCCTTACTACAACTGCATTCTGCAGAAGTTTATAGTGGTATGAGGAATGGCATGAGATCAAGTGGATAACTGATAGCAGCCAGCTCAAGTGCATCAATGGATCACTCCAGAGTCAAGTGGCTGCAGTAATGTGTTGTATAAGTGGTATCAACACAAGAGGTATGATATCTAGTCATGTAGCTTGATCACTAGCATAAATTCTCAAGTGGCATCAACACAAGTTGTTGGCTAGGATTAAGAGTTAATCTCTCTCATAATCCTATCACCTCCCTCATTAAGAAATTTTTTTAAGAAGCCAGAAAGGGGGAGATGTAGGCAATACCCTAAGTAAGGGTATTATGTGGCAATACCCTAATACCCTCTACCCTAAAGGGAGGAGTTGAGCAATATGCAGATGTTGTGGCATATTGAAAGGGGAGATGGTGTGTAATACATGCACAGGGGGAGATGTATAATACTAAGTAGTGCATATTACTTGGAAACATTCAAATAATATGAAGAGTGTAATGCTTAGCCATTGCATACTATGTTTCCACCCTCAAATGGTTTGAGGAAAGTCCTCCAATTAAATGTTAAGTTATGAGAAGTGATGTAAGCTGCTTAGAATTTTCATGATTTATGAGTTAATGTTTCTTGGTATTGTTGTGTGTTCTGCCTTCTTCAAATATGGGGAGATTGTTTTGAATATTGCCCTCAATGTTCCCTAAATTTGATTTGAAGAGGCATCACCATCAACACTAAAAGCATAGTTATATTTGATGTTGTTCAAGCTTATCATGTGCAGGATGTTCCTAGGAATAAGTTTAGACAGGTTTTCTAAGAGATTGTGACAGGTGGTCACAAGGAAGAAAGGTGGAGAGATAGAAAAATCTGTCTAAGTCCATAGGCGTTGAGTGAAGCCAGTTCACTCAATGCACTCAACGCCAAATGACAAGGAGATACTGGAAAGACAGAAAAATCTGTCTAAGTCCTTAGGTGTTGATTGAAGCCAGATCACTCAACACACTCAACGCCAGAAGATAATATGTGGCTAAGTCTGCAGGCATTGAGTGAAGTCAGTTCACTCAATGCCATATAGCAAGAAGGGTTGAGTAAAGTCAAGTCAGTCAAAGCCTGACTATTTGCAAGTCAGAAAAGTGGTCAAGTCCACAGGCGTTGAGAGAAGGCAGTTCACTCAACGCCATACTACAAAAGGCGTTTAGTAAAGCTCAGATAATCAAAGCTTTATCTTTGATAGCGAAGAAATCTGATTAAGTCCAGAAGTATCGAGTGATGAAGGCTCACTCGATGGCTAAACAGTTAAGACTTCAAAAGTCTAGATGGCGTTGAGTGGTGAAGGCTCGCTTAACGCACTCAACTCCTAAGCTGATAGAAAATCTGTCTAAGTACATAAGCATTGAGTGAGTCTATTCACTCAACGCCTCATTAGTATAATAGGTTAAAGCAGAAAGCGTTGAGTGAAAAAGCTACACTCAATGCTTTCATTCAGGAATGCGACTAAGTATTTTGGCATTGAGTCAAGCTTACTCACTCAACGTCTAGTGACAGAAAAGTGTCTAAGTGTTTTGGCGTTGAGTCAAGCTTACTCACTCAACGCCTAGTGATAGAAAACTGTCCAAGTATTTTGGCGTTGAGTCAAGCTTACTCACTCAACGGCTACTGACATAAAACTGTCCAAGTATTTTGGTGTTGAGTCAAGCTTACTCACTCAATGTCTAGTGACAGAAAACTGTCTAAGTGTTCTGGCATTGAGTCAAGCTTACTTACTCAACGCCTAATGACAGAAAATCTGTCTAAGTGTTTTGACGTTGAGTGAAGGTTGCTCACTCAACGCCTATACTTAAATTGTTTGAATTTGACTAAGTCCGCAGGTGATGACGTCAGTAAAATTTAAAATATTGTGGGATGGCTATAGTACGCGATAAACGGCGTTGCAGGCCTACTGTATGACTTTTGCTGTTAAAGCAAGGTTGCAAATGCCAACTCATTGTGTGGGTCCTGTGGGTCAAAGAGCCGTTGATTGACGTAATATAAAAAGGCGAGATCGGGAAGAAGCAATTAGGTTTCGGAAAGACAGCTGGACTTCGTTTTCTTCCTCACCATTGTTGCAGAGCTTGAAGAAGGAAGTTCAAATCATCTTATCTGAAAGTTCTAAAAGATAGTTAGTGCTATTTTCACCTACACCAGCAAGGTCAGAGGAAATCTCTGAAGAAGAAGAAGCATCAAAGGTATTATCTTAGCTGTTGCATCTGGAATCTCAACAAAGATAGTTGTCATCTTCACCACCAACAGTAAGATCAGAGTAATTTCTGAGAGCGAAAGAGGTAGCAGCAAAGGGCTAACCCTAGCTGTTGTAGTACAAGTCTGATAACTTCAGACAAGCCAGATCAGTGAGCTTTTTCTCACTGAGATAAGAAGAAGAAATAAAGTAAGCCTAAGTGGCAGTGACTTCACAGTTCAAGCAAGCTTAATCCTGAAGATACAATCTTGGGGTTGTGAAGAATACAGGACTGAGCTTCTGGTTTAGTTCAGCAAGGAAAGAAGAAGCAGAGCATAGTACAGTAGGTTACTTACAGCACGAGCAACTGTTGATTGAAGATCATTCTCTTGCTGCTGAGAAGAAGATAAGGCTGAGGTAATCTCAGCTCATGAGTCAGGCACAAAGAAATTTCTATTGTGTCAAATCAACCACACCAACCAACTACTTTTCCTGTAGGATCCATTCTTTGATCTGAGTGTAGGATCCTTTTGGATTTGAGGTAGGGCTTTTGAGCCTGAGGTAGGAGAGTCATTCTCTCTGAGTTATATGGCACTTGTGCCTGAGTTGTAGGATCCTTTGAATCTGAGGTAGGGACTTTGTGCCTCAGCTGTAGGAGAGTCATTCTCTCTGAGGTAGGGCTGTCCTCCCAGCCTGAGTTGTAGGGCCTTTGGGCCTGAGGTAGGTGATTTTTGGATCACTGAGTTGTAGGGCTTTGAGCCTGAGTTGTAGGTCTTGGAGGAGACTGAGTGGTCCTGCAGGATCGTGTTATAAGCTCTTAGGAGCCGAGATTGGAGAAGTTGCTTTTCTAACAAGCTGTTAGAAAGGTGGGAGGGAAAGTGGGCATACCCATAATCTAGGGAACCACTATAAACATTGTTTGATGTGTTCATGAAAGCAAACTAACTAAGCTAACTCAACACACCTAAAACACAAAGAAAATTAAAGGTTGTCACAAGAGACTAAGAAACATATTCACCCCGCCTCTAGATGATTTAGCTATTCTTGAAGTCAAAGCCTGACTATTTGCAAGGCAGAAAAGTGGTCAAGTCCACAGGCGTTGAGAGAAGGCAGTTCACTCAACGCCATACTACAAAAAGCGTTGAGTAAAGCTCAGATAGTCAAAGCTTTATCATTGACAACGAAGAAATCTGATTAAGTCCAAAAGCATCGATTGATGAAGGCTCACTCGATGGCTAAACAGTTAAGACTTCAAAAGTCTAGATGGCGTTGAGTGATGAAGGCTCGTTTAACGCACTCAACGCCTAAGCTGATAGAAAATCTGTTTAAGTACATAAGCATTGAGTGAGGCTATTCACTCAACGCCTCATCAGTATAATAGGTTAAAGCAGAAAGCGTTGAGTGAAGAAGCTACACTCAATGCTTTTATTCAGGAAAGCGACTAAGTGTTTTGGCATTGAGTCAAGCTTACTCACTCAACGTCTAGTGATAGAAAACTGTCTAAGTGTTTTGGCGTTGAGTCAAGCTTACTCACTTAACGCCTAGTGACAGAAAACTGTCCAAGTATTTTGGCGTTGAGTCAAGCTTACTCACTCAACGCCTGGTGACAGAAAACTGTCTAAGTGTTTTGGCATCGAGTCAAGCTTACTTACTCAATGCCTAGTGACAGAAAATCTGTCTAAGTGTTTTGACATTGAGTGAAGGTTTCTCACTCAATGTCTATACTTAAATTATTTGAATTTGACTAAGTCCGCAAGTGATGACGTCAGTAAAATTCAAAATATTATGGGATGGCTACAGTACGCGATAAACGGCATTGCAAGCCTACTGTACGACTTTTGCTGTTAAAGCAAGGTTGCAGATGCCAACTCATTGTGTGGGTCCTGCGGGTCAAAGAGTCGTTGATTGACGTAATATAAAAGGGCGAGATCGGGAAGAAGTAATTAGCTTTTGGAAAGACAACTGGACTTCATTTTCTTCCTCACCATTGTTGCAGAGCTTGAAGAAGGAAGTTCAAATCATCTTATCTGAAAGTTCTAAAAGATAGTTAGTGCTATTTTCACCTGCACCAGCAAGGTTAGAGGAAATCCCTGAAGAAGAAGAAGCACCAAAGGTATTATCTTAGTTGTTCCATCTGGAAGCTCAACAAAGATAGTTGTTGTCATCTTTACCACCAACAGCAAGATCAGAGTAATTTCTGAGAGCGAAAGAGGTAGCAGCAAAGGGCTAACCCTAGCTGTTGTAGTACAAGTCTGATAACTTCAGACAAGCCAGATCAGTGAGCTTTTTCTCACTGAGATAAGAAGAAGAAATAAAGTAATACTAAGTGGCAGTGACTTCACAGTTCAAGCAAGCTTAATCCTGAAGATACAATCTTGGGGTTGTGAAGAATACAGGACTGAGCTTCTGGTTCAGTTCAGGAAGGAAAGAAGAAGCAGAGCAGAGTACTGTAGGTTACTTCCAGCACAAGCAACTATTGATTAAAGATCATTCTCTTCTTGCTGAGAAGAATATAGGGCTGAGGTAATCTCAGCTCATGAGTCAGGCACAAAGAAATTTCTCTGGTGTCAAATCAACCACACCAACCAACTATTTTTCCTGTAGGATCCATTCTTTGATCTGAGTGTAGGATCCTTTTGGATCTGAGGTAGGGCTTTTGTGCCTGAGGTAGGAGAGTCATTCTCTCTAAGTTGTATGGCACTTGTGCCTGAGTTGTAGGATCCTTTGAATCTGAGGTAGGGCCTTTGTGCCTGAGCTGTAGGAGAGTCATTCTCTCTGAGGTATGGCTGTCCTTCCAGCCTGAGTTGTAGGGCCTTTGGGCCTGAGGTAGGTGATCTTTGGATCATTGGGTTGTAGGGCTTTGAGCCTGAGTTGTAGGTCTTGGAGGAGACTGAGTGGTCCTGCAGGATCATGTTATAAGCTCTTAGGAGCCGAGATTGGAGAAGTGGCTTGTCTAACAAGCTGTTAGAAAGGTAGGAGGGAAAGTGGGCGTACCCATAATTTAGGGAACCACTATAAACATTGTGTGTTGTGTTCTTGAAAGCAAACTAGCTAAGCTAACTCAACACACCTAAAACACACAGAAAATTAAAGGTAGTCACAAGAGACTAAGAAACATATTCACCCCTCCTCTAGATGATTTAGCTATTCTTGAAATTAAAGACTTTCATTGTGGAACACACGCTTGGAGCGACAATATATACGACATCTTCCTATTTGTTTTTATGTTGTTGGGCTTGCTTAAGCTCAAGGTTTTACAAGCTTTCTGCTATCGAGCTTTCCGTTGGACTTTCTGTTGTTGGGCTTTCTGATGTTGAGCTTTCTGTTGTTGGGCTTTCTGATATTGAGTTTTCTTCTGTTCGGGGTTCGCGCACCCCACTGTTCTTAATATTTATATTTATATATATTCCGTTATAAAATATTTTTTTTCTGATATGTATTTTTAAATTATTATTGTTTTTTCTAATATAATGTAAATTTTGAATTATTAAATTTTTATAATTGTTTTTTATAGGTTTTTTTGAAATTATTAAAATATATATATATATATATATATATATATATATATATAAATTATAGGTAATATATATACTTTTGATTAATATATTTTTATGTTAACTTATAAGAATGAAAATTACAGTGGAGTAATGAATAATTTACATACAAATAAATTATCAGTTATAATCTATATCTTTACGATAATAAAAGAAAAAAATTATCATTGGCTAAACATTTAAAAATGACAGTTATGTGCTTATTTTTATAATTTGATGACTTACATATATTATAATATATTTTAAAAATATTAAAATACAATATTCTATCGAATAATTACATTATCTCAAAAATAAAAGTAATTGTGAAAATTCATAAAATTCAAAATATATTTAGTAGAGCTCCTACATTTATTATGGTAGGCCGTTATCGGGTTCGGGGCAGATAAAGTGCAGGAAATCGGACGGACGAGATCCGTTGCATTTTACCGTAAAGTGCGATCTAATGGATGTGAGTGCGCTGAGATGCGTGCACATCTCAGCGCACATATCTCAAAGCAGTGTGTGAGAGATCAAAGCGTGCACACATCTCCGCGCGAGCTGAGATGCACTCGCACCCGTCAGATCTCTCGCACTGCACGGTGCAGTGAATTTCCTGCACTGCACCACCCCCGGACCTCGTCATTAGGCATGTTAGTGGTCTATTTGAGGAAGGTTATTATTAAGCATATCAACAGTATTTTTGAGGAGCTATCATTAAAACAATCAACTTTGTTAAAGTTTATTAATTAATATTGTATTTATTTTAAGTTGCATTAAATAATTGATAGAAGCAAAACCCTGAATCTATCGTAGTCGAGGTACTAGCGGGATTAACAGCAGGGGCGGAGACCCGTGTTTGTCACTCAATATATTAAAAAGAAAAAGTAGGTGATACATTCATAATGTCAATATTATCTCAGATTTTAACATAATATCATAAATATTTTTTTATTAAATTCAAATGAATTCAAGTTATAATGTCCATCTACCTAATTATGCATAAAAAAGAGTAAAAAAAACCATCAAAAGTAAAATATGAAAATCAAATTGTCTTATTTATTATTGTTGGGTACATTGGAATATATGTATCAGATTTGAAGAAACCTCACCCTACTCAATGATATACATCAAGGTGTATTTAATGTTCTTTGAGTTTATGTGTGCAGGTTAAGTAATTGCAGAGAAAACATAAAAGTTTCTAAGTCCATGTGTCGACACCTAGAAGAAAAGTGTCGACACTTAAGAAGGCTTGTGTCGACACCTAGAAAAGCTGTGTCGACACTTGGAGTAATTGTGTCGACACCAGGAAGGCAGAGTCGACACCAGAAGAAATGTGTCGACACATACAGGCAGTGTCGACACACAGTGAAGAATTGTCTACATAATCAGTGTCGACACTTAGAAGCAGTGTCGACACCCAGAGAAACTTTGTCGACATCGAAAGTATCGACACCAGGAAGCTATGTCGACACTCAGCGAACTTCAACAAAGTTTAAGTACAAGTGTCGACACAAAGGAGATGTGTCGACACTCAGCAAAGTTTCAACACATGAAGAATGTGTCGACACAAAGGAGATGTGTCGACACTCAGCAAAGTTTCAACACATGAAGAATGTGTCGACACAAAGGAGATTTGTCGACACTCAGCAAATTTTCAACACATGAAGGCAAGTGTCGACACAAAGGAGTTGTGTCGACACATAGCAAAAATCAACTAAGTATTGAAGAAGAAGTACTTGTGTCGACACATTCAACAGAAGGCTTGTGTCGACACACGGGATCAGTGTCGACACATTCTGAAGAAGCAGTGTCGAGTAGCTGTTACAACAACACAAGGAGTTGTGTCGACACCATGAAGGCTAGTGTCGACACTTAGTCTACTTGTGTCGACAATTAGTCTATTTGTGTCGACACATAAAGACTATCTGTCTCGACACTTTCAGACAGTGATAGAGATTTCAAGAAGTGACTGGATGACTTGACAGCTGTCATTTTCAACCGGTCAACTGCAACTGTCAGAGCTATCAGAAGGTTGTTAGAAACCGGATCAGCCGGTTACCTTGGAGGAAGACTATTTATAGACCTTTCTCCTTCGACAGAAAGAATCAAGGAAGTAATCAATCAATTGAATCACAACAAAAAAAGGAAGAAGATCTTCAAGTGAAGATCTAAGTTGGAGAGAGAGAGCTCCTTCTAAGAAGAACAGCTGTTAAACCAGGCTGATAAGTAAGATTCACATTGAGATCTGATTCTCAAGACAGCAGTTGATTGAAGATCATCTGCACAGGAGATTCAACCCTAATGTATTCTAATTCAATAAGCTTTGAAGAAAGCCAAGGGTGGTTGATCTCTGCCTAGTTCTTCCAAGAACTCATCAAGAAGCCAGTCAATTCATCTCTATCTTTCTAAATTGTAGTTATTTACTTTGTAAACTTTATATTCTGTAGGATCTTGTATAGATCTGGGTTGTAATCCTAAACTATAAAGGCTGAGGTAGGGCTTTAGTGCCTGAGTGTAGGAGATTCTATTCTCTGAGTGTAGGCCTTGATTGAAGGATGAGGTAGGGATGTTTAGCCTGAGTGTAGGTCTTGGTGAAGACTGAGTGGTAAGGCTTTGTGCCTGAGTTGTAGGAGTGGGGTCACTCTGAGTTGTAGGAACCTGTTTGTGGTTCTGAGGTGTAAGATTTGAGGATCTGAGAAGAAGTGGAGAAGTTAGGCTGAATCTAGTACACTACTAGATAGGCGAAGGGGGAAAGTGGATGTACCCAGACCTTGGGGAACCACTATAAAAATCTGTGTGTACTCTGTGTGTGATTAATTTTGTGATTGTTGTATTATTTATGTTGAATTACTGTAGAGAATTGCAAATACAGGTCTTATTACTCAGTGTTTCTGCCTGGAATTTTAAAAAGATTAAGTTCACATATTCACCCCCCCCCCCCTCTAGGTGATTAGGTATTATTTCTTTCAAGTGGTATCGGGGGGAGGTTACTCAAAAAGGGACATAACAGTCTGAGTAAGATCCTGTAGGCAGAATCAGAATAATCAAGATTCAAGAAAATGGGTTCTATTGAGAATCACAAAGAGCTGGGGTCCATGAAATTGTCAATCTGTAGAAAAGAGATATTTGACATTTGAAAAGAGAGGGTTAGACTTTTTATGGAAGCCTCTGACCCAAGAATATACATTACAATCAAAGAAGGGTCATATGTGCCAATGAAAGTATCTGTTCTGGATGCAAATCAGAGAACTCTCAAAAACTATTCAGAAATGACTAAAGATGAAATTATTCTGGCCACTATGGACAAGAGGGCCCAGAATATTATTGTTAGTGCAATTGATGATGCAACATTTCAGAATTTAATTCACTGTAAAACTTCTAAAGAAATGTGGGACACATTAATTGTCTATATGGAGGGATCAGAAGAAGTAAGACAAGACAGGAAGTTTTTGTTAAATCAGGAATATGAAAGCTTCAGACAAGGAAAGTCTGATAGCATTACTGAATGCTATAAGAAATTCTATAGGATAGTAAATGAATTGATGTCCTATGGAAGAGAATTCAGCAACTATGAGCTGAATGACAAGTTCTTAAGATCCCTGACTAAGGACTGGGATACCAAGATTTGTGTCATTAGGGAAATGTCCAAATTAGCTGATATACCTCCTCCAACTTTGTTTGGAAAACTGTTATCTTATGAGATGCAGTTAATGGTTAGAAAGAAAGGAGGAAGAAAAGACTACTAGAGTGGAGCACAAGGAGAGATCTATGGCCTTCAAGACTGAAGCCACTAGGAAATATAAAAGCATGTCTTCATCTCCACCTCAAAATGTTGCTGAGGCTGAGATAGATGAGTCAGAAAGCAAGAATTCAGATAGCAGTGAAAGTGATGAAGACTTTACTGCTTTTACAATACATTTTCAAAAGTTTCTGAAGAAGAAGCAGTGGAGGTCTAAGCCATCCACTTCACAGACAAAAGATGACTACTATCAGAACAGGAAGTCATCAAGGAATAACAGAAGAAAGTCCAAGCCAAGTAAAACTACATTCTCAAAGATTGTATGCTATTGTTGCAATAGACAGAGACATGTAGTGGCTGACTGTCCTGAAAAGAGAAAGGAGTCAACTGATAGAAAGAAGACATAGTTTAAGGGCAAAAAGGAAAAGTTCTTTGTTGCCAAGAAAGACAAAAGTTTGACTGATCAGTCATCATCAGAAACAGATTCAGAAGCTGAATCCTATATTGGGTTGTTTGCTGAAGAGGAGGAAGATGAGTTCATGCAATTAATGAATTCAATTTATGAGCATGAGGACAATCAGAGCAAACGGCTGATGGCCTTATCTGAAGGAGACAATCCAGGATCAGCCTGGACCAAGTAAGGTACAAAATTGTTCTTCTAGTTCAATTTCTTGTACTGAGTCGGAATCGGATACATCTGCATCAAGTGATGTGGGTGGGTCTGAATCTGAAGGTGATATTCATTAGTTAATTGATGAATATAGGGACTTGTTGCAGGCCTTAAAGAAAAGCAAAACCTTGGCCAAAAATCAGGCAAAGGAGATTGCTAGTCTTAAATTGGCTGTTGCTGATTCAGACAAGTTGTTTGATCAGAAACTGAATGAAATAGCCAGGCTGAAGAACATTACAGTTATTCAGATGGGAACTATTACATTTAAGAATAATCAAATTAGGAATCTAGAGGTTAGACTTCAGAAGGAGAAGGATATTGTGGCTAGCTTTTCTAAACTCAAATCTGTTTTACCCTTGATAGATGAGTTTGTACCTCATAAGGGTAAGGCTGGATTAGGATTTACAAAACCTGCCTGGACTGCTAGGTCCAAGTCTAAGGGCAAAGCCCCAGCACTAAACAAAAAGCCTGTTGTAGATACTTCAGCCAGTGTTGTACCTAAACAAAGGTACAACAGGTTTGAGTGCTGATGTTGTAGCAAGATAGGCCACTTTGCCATAGACTGTTGGCACAATTCAAGTGTCAAGGAGAGTAGCAAACTACATGCTAGAAGAGCTACATGTAGTTTTGTTAAAAGTCAAACTAACCTGCACCAAGGACCCAAGAATTATTTGGGTTCTAAGGTTAAGTAATCTGTTTTGCAGGTGAGTCCAAGTGGTCATGCCACTATATGGTACTTGGACAGTGGATGTTCCAGGCACATGACTGGAACTAGGGGGTTGCTGAAGGATTATACATCTATCAAAGATGAGCCTAAAGTTACCTTTGGTGGTTCAGAAAAAGGAATCATCAAAGGCTTTGGTAATATTACTAGTAACCAAATTACAATTACTCAAGTGGCTTATGTAAAGGGTTTGAAACATAACCTCATTAGCATAAGTCAGCTGAGTGATTTAGGATATGACATCTCATTTGTCAAAAATGGTTGTCATATCAAGAGGTCAAATGATCAAAAGATCATTCTGACAGGATATAGGAAGAGAAATGTCTATTGTCTAGACATTATGTGTGAGAACAATGTTTCTCCTATTTGTGTTGTAGCTGATGAAAGAGTCTCACATTGTGTTAAATGGCACAAGAGGCTGGCTCATCTTAACTATAAGACAATTGACCAACTCTTTAGCAAAGAGTTAGTGAGGAATGGTCCTCGGGTTAAGTGTATAACGGATGAGATATGCTCAGCTTGTCAAAAGGGCAAGCAGACCAAATCCACCTTTCATAGCCTTGATAACAAGGATTCTGTGAGGTATCTATACCTCTTGCATATAGATCTTTTTGGTCTTATGTCAGTTCACAGCCTAGGTAGGAAGGTCTACACATTTGTGGTAGTTGATGACTACTCAAGGTATTCTTGGGTGTTCTTCCTAAGGCAAAAATCTGAAACTCCAAGTATCTTGTATAGTTTTATTAAACAAATTCAGAATGAATTGGACAGTATAGTGGTCAAAATCAGAAGTGACCATGGTACTGAATTTCAGTCTGAAAGTATGACAAAACTGTGTGAAGAGTTTGGAATTTTTCAGGAATTTTCCTCACCAAGAACAACTCAGCAAAATGGTATTGCTGAAAGGAAAAAAAAATAGAACCTTGATAGAGGCTGGTAGAACCCTATTGAGTGACACTTCTCTCCTTGAATATTTCTGGGCTGAGGCAGTTAATACTGCATGTCATGTAATCAATAGGGCTACTATCACCAAGAGCCACAAGAAGACCCCCTATGAGATTGTGAAGGGCAGAAAACTAAATCTATCCTATTTCAGGATCTTTGGTTGCAAGTGTTATATCCTTAACAATGGTAAGTCTTATCTAACCAAGTTTGCTGTCAAATCTCAAGAGGGAATCTTTGTTGGGTACAGCAACAACAGTAAGGTTTATATGGTCTACAACTTGATTACTCAAGTTGTAGAAGAGTCAGTACATGTAGTGTTTGATGAAGCAAGGCTCATTAACAATGAATTGCCAAGAAGTGTTTGCAGCTCTACAGGTGTAACTAAGAAGATGGACAAGCTTACCTTAACAGAAGGTTCTTCTGCAAGTCAGCAAGTGGAAGATGGTGGCTGCTGTCCAGGGGGAGTACAAGATACTTCTGATGCTGAAGAAGACCAAGAGGTACAGTTGAATGAAGAAGCTGAAGGTGTACAACCAGAAGACAGGCTGCCTCCAGCAAATAGGCACTTAAGGGATCATCCAGCCAATCAGATAATTGGAGATCCCAGACAAAGAGTGCAAACAAGGAGCAGAAATCTAAGTACAGTTCTTTACTCAAGTTTTCTATCCCAAGTTGAGCCAAAGAAGTTTGAAGAAGCAATCCTAGACCCTCATTGGATTGAGGCCATGCAAGAGGAGCTGAATTAACTCAAAAGATGCAAGGTCTGGGAGCTAGTTCCTAAACCCAAGGACCACAACATTATTGGAACTAAGTGGATCTTTAGGAACAAGTTGGATGAGCATGGAATCATCATAAAGAATAAAGCTAGACTTGTTGTAAAGGGATATAGGCAGGAAGAAGGTATTGATTTTGATCAAACCTTTGCTCTAGTAGCAAGACTGGAAGCAATAAGGATGTTCCTTGCCTATGCAACATTTCAAGGATTTAAGGAATATCAAATGGATGTTAAGTCAGCTTTTCTGAATGGAAATCTGAAGGAAGAAGTCTATGTAGAACAGCCATCAGGTTTTGTAGATTCTCTTAAACCTGACTATGTATATAGACTTAGAAAGACTTTGTATGGGTTAAAACAAGCCCCGAGGGCTTGGTATGAAACCATGTCTAGTTTCCTCATTGAGAACAAATTCCCAAGGGGGGAAATAGACAGGACTCTATTCCTTAGGGAATCCAGAGGCAAGATTATCTTAGTCCAAATATATGTAGATGACATCATATTTGGGTCTATAGAAAGTAGTTTTTGCAGAAAGTTTGCAAAACTCATGCAAGGATAATTTGAAATGAGCAGTATGGGGGAACTTAAGTTCTTCTTGGGTCTCCAAGTTAGACAGACTGAAGATGGATTATCCATATGCCAGTCTAAGTTCACCCTAGAATTGATAAGGAAGTATGGTATGGAATCATCCACTACCATGAAAACTCCTATGGGGTCAACAATGTCTCTAAGCAAAGATGATGCAGGGAAACCTGTAGATGAAACTTTGTATAGAGGGATAGTTGGCCCCCTACTATATTTGACTGCTAGTAGATCAGATATCATGTATGCTACATGTGTCTGTGCTAGGTACCAAACTTGCCCTAAAGAATCTCATTTGACAACAGTCAAAAGAATTTTGAGATATCTTAAGTGCACTCCTTATCTAGGCCTTTGGTACCCTAGGAATGGAGATTTTGAACTGACAGGTTATTCAGATGCAGATTTTGCAGGCTGCAAGGAAGATAGGAAGAGTACCACAGGAACCTGTCAATTTCTAGGTGGAAGGCTGGTGTCATGGAATAGCAAGAAGCAAACCAGTGTGGCTATCTCCACAGCAGAGTCAGAGTATATGGTTGCAGGAAGTTGTTGTGCTCAACTTCTATGGATTCAACATTAGCTAGAAGATTATGGTATTCAAGTAAGTAGGACACCTTTATTTTGTGATTCTACTAGTGTCATTTCTATTGCAAATAATCCTGTCTTCCATAGTAGGACTAAGCACAAAGAAATTAAATACCATTTTCTAAGAGAACATGTGGAAAAAGAAGACATTTCCCTAGAGTATGTTAAGACAGATAATCAGTTAGCTGATATGTTTACTAAGCCCTTAGATGAAACCAAATTCAATAAGTTTAAAATTGAATTAGGTATGATAAACTTAGAATAGTTTACAAAAATTGGCTAAGTAAAATAGTGTCGACACATAGAGTTGTCTGTGTCGACACATAGAAGTGGTGTCGACAATTCAGAGAAATGGTGTCGACACATCTAGGAAGTCTGTGTCGACACTTCAGAGAATTAGTGTCGACACATGCAGTGTAGGTGTCGACACATCCAAGGTGGTGTCGACACTTAGGATATACACAGAATTAGTCTAGTCGAGTCTCGACTAAGCGTCGAGCTGAGATATATAAGTGTCGACACATATATTCTGTCGACTATATTTGTGTCGACACATAGTTGTCGAGATATTAGAAGTAAGTGTCGACCCTTTTCAACAGTGTCGACACAATTCAAGTATTTTAACGCACCTTTTCACCTTCAATTCTAGAAAAGTATAAATAGGTTTTCCCCATTGTTTGTCGACACGCTCACCTTAGTCTCGAGACCAAACTTGTGTGTCGACATCTCTCTTCTCTACATTCAAAATTTCTTCAAACCCTAATGGCGCCCAAGCTAGAAGAGAACATTAATGAAGGATATGAGCTCGTGCGACATGCCTTTGATGACGCGGAACCGGAAATCCAAGGTGTGGTAACCCTAATTGCAGAGACAGGCCTAGAGTTTCTTGTTTCAGAACCTATCAAGATCTGGAAGAAGGAAGTCCTCGAATTCTTGAGTGCAGCAACTCTTGATGAATCTGGACTCAAGATTAAGTCCAAAGTTCATGGGGCAAAGGTGAAGGTCACTCATAAGAGTCTCGGGAAGATTCTACATCTCCCAAGAACTACAGAAGAGGAAGATGTTTCTGCTTCAAAAACAAGGGAGGCACTGACATGGTGTGCACTGGATTCAAGCTTGAAGATTGGTTCAGTATTTAATAGGAAAGGAATGAATATACAAGGAAAGTTCTTATCTGAGATAGTTGGGAAGGTGATACTGAGCAAGCCTGGTGGGCATGATAGAATTTCAGCTCACATGTTCAGTTTGATGACAAGGATAATTTTCAAACTTAATACTGATTGGCCTGCAGTCATGTTTGATAAGATAAAAGAGAGCCTGAAGAAACCCAATCTGGGTAGAATTCTGAGTCTATACTTAGCTGGAAGTATTCCTGAAGTGATGAACCAAGCTGCTGGTTCAAAGATAAACCACATGAGGAGAATGGATGTAAGAATTTTCTCAAGGTGGGATAGAGTATTGACAAAAGAACTGCCAACTCTAGAAAAGGAAACACCTCAGAAGAAGAAGAAGAAGAAGACAGCCATTGTGGCACAAGAATCCTCAAGTAGCTCAGAGGAGCAAGTGGTGTTTAGTTCAGATGATGGAGAGGATGGCAATGCTGGACAGTCACCAGCAAGACAAGAAGATGCACAGAGGCAGGGGGAGCTACCATCAGCTAGCCCTATTCACCTGGATCCATTCCAGGGGGAGCCTCTATATGTGGAAGAGTCCACTCACTTGGATAGAGAAAGGGCTACCGAAACTATTCTAGAGGTAATTACTGAAGTAAATCAATTAAATTTCCATATTGAGGATGAAGTTTTGTCTAAACCATTACTTGATGTTGATCAGCAAACACAGATACAACCTCAACCACAAGATGTTGTCATGGAGGACACATCTGTTGCTGATAAAATGGAAACAGATGCTCCTGAGATAAGAGATTCTTCTGAACAACCTCAACATGAGTTTACACTAGAAGAGTTGTTCCCTGACTTATTACAAACTGACATTGAGGGAGAGAAAGCAGCAGTTGAGGGGGAGCAGGTAGATCTTCAGGGGGAGCAGGTTAGGTCTCAAGAGGAGAAAGCAAGAATAGAGCCTGAGGAGCAAAGGAATGTTGAGGAGCTACCAAGGACTGAGAAAGATTTACCTCCTAGTCCTAAGGACAGGGTAGACATTGTTAGTACTTCTGCTTCAGAGGATGAAGAGGCTGTTAGGGCCAAGAAAAGGAAATTTCAGGTCTTTAAAAGGAGAAGCCAGACCTACAAGAAAGCGCTGCAGACAATTGCTCCACAGCCTGCCCCAACTACTAATTATAGTTCTCTGTTGGTGGCACTACAAATAAAGTTAGATGAGCATAGGAAGGCAATGGAAACTTATATGGATGAGCACCATAAGGAGCTACAATTTTCCTTAGCTCAAGACATAAAATCCTTAAGATTTGAAGTGAATCAACATAAAAAGGAAATGACTGACTACTTCCATAAAGGAGGAAATGCAGTGGTCTATCTGGCTACTCATCAAGAGAACATCAAGAAACAGGTTGATGACATGACAGTCAAACAAGGATATGTCCTGGAAAATCTGCTAAGAATGAATGATAATCTGACTGCTTCTCATAATGCCATTGTCACTGAAATGAAGAATTTAGCTACTGCCCAGACTGTACAAAGTGCTACTGCCAAAGCTGAGTTTGATAAGAAACTCCAAGAAAGTCTACTTGTCGTTCACACTGCTATTGCAGATTCTCAAAAGATTATTACTGACAGGCTCCAAAGGTTAAAACTTTTTTATAAAGATGGAGTTAACTATTTGAATGCTCAAATCAGATTCTAGAAAGATGATCTTAGGGATCACATAGAGAGAAGTCATAAAGGGGGAGAGGGTACTAGTCAAAGCCGGCTCTGATCATGCAAAATGGATTTCAAACTCCATCAGAGCCACCCTTGGATATCCACCTTTATGTGATGATGATAATGTTGCAGAGTCTGGCATCAATCCTGCATACTTTGGAGGAGAGCAAGCTGAAGTGGCTCAAGTGATATACCCTCCTACAGATTTTGACATGATACATCAGGAGGTACAATCTATGTATAGTCCTCCTGAGGGTAATCAGAATATTATTCTTGAGAAAGTTGTACAGTCTGTGCCAGAGGCAGTTCTAAAAGAACAAGAGGCCCAATTATCTAAGAAAAGGTTCAGAGAGCAAGTTGAATTAAGGTCAGATTTTGAGCAATGGAGCCCAACCTCTAGGAATATCATATTAACTGCTTGGAAGGCTGCTAAGGATAATTTCCTAGAGAGAGGCAAATGGTATTCTGACCAGGAATGGAAGAAACATGAGGCTAGGCAAGAGGCCATAGTACAATACAGAAGGAAGGCTAAATTAGGGAAGCTACCTCCTAATGCACAGGAGCCTAACAAGTATTTCCCTAAGCCTTATCACTATTTTGAAAAACAGAAGATAAGGGCTGAAGAACGGAAAAAGAAAGATCTTAACGGGAAGAAGCCTGTTGATGACAATGAAGCTCCTGTTCAAGCAAAGATTCAATCTGGAAAGGGCATTGTTATCAAGGAACCAGAACAACCATAGGATAGAATTTTTTTCTTAAGTTTACAATTTGTAATCATTTGCATTTAACTCTATGTAAACTTTTGATTAATGAAAATGTTTGAAGTTGTAAGAACAATGTTATATGTTCAATCTATTACACTATTGTTCTGAGATAATTGCTTATACATGTTCTGTTTATACATATTTAGTTCTTACCCTGTCATTTAATATTGTTATACATCATATTGAGTATTTGTTATGAATGGTGTATATCATTGACTAAGGGTTATGACTTCTCCAAATAGGGGGAGATTGTTGGGTACATTGGAATATATGTACCAGATTTGAAGAAGCCTCACCCTACTTAATGATATACATCAAGGTGTATTTAATGTGCTTTGAGTTTATGTGTGCAGGTTAAGTAATTGCAGGGAAAGCATAAAAGTTTCTAAGTCCATGTGTCAACACCTAGAAGAAAAGTGTCGACACTTAAGAAGGCTTGTGTCGACACCTAGAGAAGCTGTGTCGACACTTGGAGTAATTGTGTCGACACCAGGAAGGCAGAGTCGACATCAGAAGAAATGTGTCGACACATACAGGAAGTGTCGACACACAGTGAAGAATTGTCTACATAATCAGTGTCGACACTTAGAAGCAGTGTCGACACCCAGAAAAACTTTGTCGACATCGAAAGTGTCGACATCAGGAAGCTATGTCGACACTCAGCGAACTTCAACAAAGTTTAAGTACAAGTGTCGACACAAAGGAGATGTGTCAACACTCAGCAAAGTTTCAACACATGAAGAATGTGTCGACACAAAGGAGATGTGTCGACACTCAGCAAAGTTTCAACACATGAAGAATGTGTCGACACAAAGGAGATGTGTCGACACTCAGCAAAGTTTCAACACATGAAGGCAAGTGTCGACACAAAGGAGTTGTGTCGACACACAGCAGAAATCAACTAAGTATTGAAGAAGAAGTACTTGTGTCGACACACTCAATCAGTGTCGACACATTCAACAGAAGGCTTATGTCGACACACAGGATCAGTGTCGACACATTCTGAAGAAGCAGTGTCGAGTAGCTGTTACAACAACACAAGGAGTTGTGTCGACACCATGAAGGCTAGTGTCGACACTTAGTCTACTTGTGTCGACACTTAGTCTATTTGTGTCGACACTTAAAGACTATCTGTCTCGACACTTTCAGACAGTGACAGAGATTTCAAGAAGTGACTGAATGACTTGACAGCTGCCATTTTCAACCGGTCAACTGCAACTGTCAGAGCTGTCAGAAGGTTGTTAGAAACTGGATCAGCCGGTTACCTTGGAGGAAGACTATTTATAGACCTTTCTCCTTCGACAGAAAGAATCAAGAAAGTAATCAATCAATTGAATCATAACAAAAAAAAGGAAGAAGATCTTCAAGTGAAGATCTAAGAAGTTGGAGAGAGAGCTCCTTCTAAGAAGAACAGCTGTTGAACCAGGCTGATAAGTAAGATTCAGATCGAGATCTGATTCTCAAGACAGCAGTTGATTGAAGATCATCTGCACAGGAGATTCAACCCTAATGTGTTCTAATTCAAGAAGCTTTGAAGAAAGCCAAGGGTGGTTGATCTCTGTCTAGTTCTTCCAAGAAATCATCAAGAAGTCAGTCAATTCATCTCTCTCTTTCTGAATTGTAGTTATTTACTTTGTAAACTTTATATTCTGTAGGATCTTGTATAGATCTGAGTTGTAAGCCTAAACTATAAAGGCTGAGGTAGGGCCTTAGTGCCTGAGTGTAGGAGATTATATTCTCTGAGTGTAGGCCTTGATTGAAGGCTAAGGTAGGGATGTTTAGCCTAAGTGTAGGTCTTGGTGAAGACTGAGTGGTAAGGCTTTGTGCCTGAGTTGTAGGAGTGAGGTCACTCTGAGTTGTAGGAACTTGTTTGTGGTTCTGAGGTGTAAGATCTGAGGATCTGAGAAGAAGTGGAGAAGTTAGGCCGAATCTAGTACACTACTAGATAGGCGAAGGGGGAAAGTGGATGTACCCAGACCTTGGGGAACCACTATAAAAATCTGTGTGTACTCTATGTGTGATTAATTCTGTGATTGCTGTATTATCTATGCTGAATTGCTGTAGAGAATTGCAAATACAGGTCTTATTACTCAGTGTTTCTGCCTGTAATTTTAAAAAGATTAAGTTCACATATTCACCCCCCCCCCCTCTAGGTGATTAGGTATTATTTCTTTCAAGTGGTATCAGAGGGAGGTTACTCAAAAAGGGACATAACTGTTCTAGCTGATAGTCACTGTCGCTTCGCGACAGTCAACAGTGATCAAAACTGTTCTAGCCTTAAGGCCTTACATTTATTCTTTATATGTGTGATTTATAGACATCGGCACGCAAGCCGGCCACATATTAAAGCAATAAAACTTCACTTAGCCTTCGAGGGCCGGCATAGCTTCAGGGGCTTTAGCCCGCTACTTCCCGCTCGGCTCTCCAGCACCTGCACAGGGACAATCCACCACAAGGGTGGAAAACAAGGCAACGATCATCATTCAGCTGACCAATTTATAATGACCCTATCTCGTATCGAGGACAGCGGTATTCCTTCCATGCAGGCATCGCATCAACACACAGATATATCACAAGAAAGTACACTCACACACATTTTAATATATCACAAATGAATGCCTCAGCGGTCAAACGTTCCGTGCACTCAGATCACATTCTCGGTGTACTTGTTGTCAGGGTCCCACCACCGTTTAGAGGTCCCAGACATAACGGTTAACTTTGAGCATTTAGTCTTTCAGGCCCCAGGCCTAAGACTTTAGTCTTGACGGCAAACAACCAAAGACTCTCATTATGTGATTCTAACGAACGCCAATATCTCAGGCACTCAAGTTAGACAATCATAACACGGGTACAATTCAGTCATTGCTTGTTGCTCAAATCGTCAATTCAATGTCTAAACTGATGTGGGTCGGCTTCCCCTTGCCCGTTCGGCTCACTGGCCTTTAAGAGCTCGCAGCTCACATATAGCCTCACAATCTCCCAGAGACAGGCTTCGCAATCAAAATGTTTTTTGGGAGCTATCGCCAGCGACAATCACTATAGCTTGGTGGTACCAACAGAAGTTCTTTTTTTGTACCCAGACTCAACCAAAACCCTGCAGCATCCTATAGTGTCAGAAACACAAGTCTTTCACAGCACAAAAAGCTCACCAAGAGCTATCGTCATTGGCGATACTCACTGTCGCCTGGCGATATCTAACAGTTCTCGAAACCGTGGAATTTCTTGGGTATTTTCCTGGAGAGCACCTCCGGTACTTTCTGTTACTCCACGTCACAGACACAACCCACAGACCCCGTAAACTACTTGTATATACTCTGAGTCTTCTCTGGCACGCAAAATAAACATCACCAATCCAGACCAACCTGTCTGAATGGGCTTCACACAGCATGCATATTCCGTACTACGAATTTTCGGATCTATATGCAACATTAACCGGGGATTTCATGAATCAACCCAATGGAATTCCCTTTACTCTACCACCTCTTGGTGGGAGATTCCATACATATGCCAAAAAGAAGGTCTTCACTTGCCCAAGAAGGAAGATCGTTACCATTGTAGTCTTTTTCGTAGCCATCACCGAGCTTTTCTATCCGGTTGGAAATGAGCACCTCACTTTCCTGTTCGCGGATCTAGCCTCGGTTCTGAATTCCGACCACAAGATCTCCTTCACCAAGCTTTCCAAGCTCAGCTTCAGCCTTCTTTCTTAGCTCCTTCTTCCAAGAAAGCAAATGGAAATGAAGAGAGAGAGAGAGAGAGAGAGAGAAGTAAAATGAGACTTCTCCTTGCCTCTTCTCTGGTTAAGTGACCTCGGGATTAATCTTAGTCACAAGCTTATTTTATCAAAAGGAATCAAAGGCCATGATTAGAGTTGACTGGTCAACTTTAGCAATATCGTCGCGCGATATCGACTGTCGCCTTGAGACATCGGCTTTTTCGCCGCTTTGACCAAAGTCAACCACTGCTCATCGGCCGCTTACCGGCCATCTGACACGTGTCTAGCAGATGTGGCCGTATCGCCAAGCGATACCCACTGTCGCCACGCGATAACACACTCGACCATTCGTCGAAAGGCGTCGAATGTGTTGAGCTTACTCAACGCTTCATGGCGTCGAGTACCATCGCTATCGTCGTCGGCGACATTCACTATCGTCAAGTGATATCCATTCTGATAGTTGACTCAACGATTCGTCGAAAGGCGTCGAGTGTGTTGGGCTCACTCCACGCTTTATGGCTTCGAGTGCTATGGCTATCGCCACCGGCGATACCCACTGCCGCCCGACGATAGCTACCAGAAGTTCTGTTTTCGACTTTGGGGTGTTACAAACCTCCCCTCCTTATAAAAATTTTGTCCCAAAATTTTACTCATTTGTAGGTCATAAAAACAGCGCCCGGGCGGACTTTCCGGGCCTGGGTGAACTTTTCGGGTCCGGGCGGACTTTCCGGGCCCGGGCGGGCTTTCCAGACCCGGACTTTTTGCCCAACCCTAGACACTTGGAGTACTATATTTGTGAATTTTCATAAAAGTATTTATTTGTTTATCACAGCTGTGCCAAAGTGAATAACAAAGTAGCCTTGCCTATTACACCATCTCAGCCCTAAACATCAACTATAAGAAACATGATTATGCTTCAAGTCTTAGGGTTCATTTGTTTCTGCGTTTTCGCAAGGGATTTGGAGGAAACGCCGCCCGGGCAGCGGCTAAACAAACAATCCGGTCCATCCTAGTTTGCCGCATTTCCACCCGCCCGTCTGATAAAAGGAGGTCAAAACCGTCGTTTCGATCCCCGCCTCTGCTTGCAAAGCTCGGTCTGCTCCCGTCGTCTGCTCCCGCCACCACCTAATCAAATGAACCCTTAGACTCCGTTTGGGGGGACTTATTTTCACCGATCACGCGGTTACGACCGCATGAACCGAACCTTAAATTAAGGTCCTGTTCATGGGGTCGTAACCGCTTGACCGGTGAAAATAAGCCCCCCAAACGGAACCTTAACCTCTCACCTTATGAGATGTTGAGTGGCATGCATCCCTAATTCTAATTATCTCCTCCAATATAGCAGTCTCCTCAAAGGGGATTTAGGCTCCGTTTTGTACGGTGGTGGCGGTCGTAAACGTATGAGTTAAACCATCATTTGTTAAGAATCACCTAACAAAGATCATCCGTTTGAACATTTGAACATAAAAGTGAATGAACGAATGACAATTTAACTCCCAATGTTCATGACCGCCACCACCGTACCAAACGGAGCCTCAATCAATCACTTTTGTGGTACAATGAGGTGAACAGGGTGGCACCTCAGGTATAACTAACAAAACCAATGCTCTTGTCAAGCCATAATATTTTTTTTTTACAAAAGAAATAGCCTTTGACCGCGACCTGAATCTCTAAGATATGCACCGGAAGCCTAACTTAATCGTAAGAGCGAGATCTTGCTTTGCATGTGGAGACTAGATTGAGGTGCAGGTGTACAGCAAAAAATTAGCCTATATTGTGGCAATTTGATCTAGGATATATAGTAGGTCTAAAGGGTAGGGGTGCAAACGAGTAGAGCTCGAGTCGAGCTTGGCAAAATTTCCAAGCTCGAGCTCGAGCTTTTCATTTCGAGCTCGAGCTCGACGAGCTCATTTTTCTCAGCTCGAACTCGAGCTCAAGGCCAACTTATCGAGCTCAAGCTCGAGTTTCGAGCTCGCGAGCTCGAGCTCGAGCTGTTCGCAAGCTTTTTAGCTCATTAGCGTTATTTTCTTATTTTTCTTATTATTTTTTATTTTTATTTTTTAAATGTATAAATAAAAAGCTCGCGGCTCGTGAGCTCATGAACAACATCAGATGAGCTCGAGCTCGACTCGTAATCGAGCTCGAGCTCGTCGAGCTCGAGCTCGACAGGCTCGAGCTCGAGTCGAGCTTTTTTCGAGCCGGCTCATCGAGCTTTCGAGCCGGCTCAACTCAACTTGCACCCCTACTAAAGGGTGTGATACCGATCGACCGGTAGATTGGCTACGGGAAAATGATTCTTGAGGAGTCAATTTAGAAAAGAAAAGGATTAAATTTTTATCTTATTGATCTTGACATCATCAAGATTAACCTTTTTACATTATGAAAAACATTCATAAAGAATTGAAGATTTTCTTTTATCTAATTACAAATACTTAAACTTCATTTGGTGCGGCGGTGGCGGGACCAACCGGCGGGAGATCTCGAACTGGAGGGAGGGAGGCGGGGATCAAAACGGAGCTTTTTGCTCCATTTCTCATGGAGCAGCGGGAGCAGACGCGACAAACGCCGGCGGCGGTCATTTGGTTACCCACCGTGTGGCGGCGTTTGTTGCAAACGCCGGGTGAAAACGCAGCGCCAAATGAGGCCTTAATATCATTATTTCCGCTGCACATTAATATATATGAAATAATTTTTGATGAAGTAAAAGTTCTATGTTTTAATAATTCTTATTCATCTCTCTAAGAAAGCCTAGTGATGATTCAACAAGATTCAGTACTTTCCACGCAAAAAATTCCAAAACACCTTTTTTTTTTACACAAGCATTCTCTGCTAAGAAATCAAATGCCTCCAAAATTTCCAATGAAAGTAGAACTGGGATGAGGCCGCTAATCAACTGCTAACAAATCATCCAGCAAACAAGTCATGCATGCATCTTTCTGAATAATCGGGCCACCGAACACCATGGACAACAATGAACTCCACACAGAAGCCTCGGGCATCTTTCCTTGACTGAGCATTTCCTCAAGCAATAATAGAGCTTCATATCCTCGGCCCGCGGAACTGAGCCCTCCAATCACGCTGTTTATAGTTCTACTCTCGGGCCAATACTTCCTCCTCTGCATCTTCTCCAATACATGAGCTGCCTCAAGAAACAGCCCTTGGGAACAGAAACCATCCACCAGAATTTCAAATGTCTCTTTCTGCGCAACACAGCCAAGCTGTTTATCTATCCTGTCCAACAAATCCATTGCTCTCGTCAACTCCTGTTTCCTACAAAGACCCGCCATTAGCACATTATAAGCTTTCACAGTAGGAACACAGCCACTCTCCACCATTTCCATCTCCAATACTCTTATTCCGTCCTCCATCCTCCCTTCCCGACAAAGGGCGGCAATCTTAGCTTCAAACATGGATACCAGAGGTCTAAATCCCTTCTGGGTCATTTCATCAAACAACTTACCTGCATGGGCGAACTCACCGTCCTCATATAAATCAGTTATCATGGCTTCATAGCTCGCGGGGCTTCGAACCCCACGCACCACAAGAGCCTCGTCAAATATCCTTTTTATCTCCTCGAGTGTAGTGGCACCGGATAGTACCGGCCTTTGGAAGGCTCGCCTCGCTCTCGGCGACCGGAGCCCCTTCTTCAGCACCTTGCCAAGTATCTCCTCGGCCAATTTGACTCTGCCCGCGGCGCAGAGGGCCTCGAGTAAAGTGCGGTAGACGATGACGTCGGCGTCGCAGCCCTTCCGAGATATTCTCCACAACATGGAGTAGAGGAGGTGCACGCCGTCGTCTAGCCGGCCGGTGTCACAGAGGCCTTTCATTAGGATACGGTATGTGTCACGGTCGGGATAGCAGCACAGCTCGCGGATGGCCGCGAAGGCCTGGATCCCAAGATCTGGGCGGCCGAGGCGGCATGCAACGCTGATGAGGAGGTTAAGACCGGGGGTGCCGAGGCAGGAGGAGTCCGAGCCAGGTGAGAGGAGAAGGTGGAGGGCTGAGCGGAGGAGGCCTCGGGAGACAAGTGCGCGGAGTAGAGAAAGGAGGGAGAGAGGAGAGGAGGGGCAATTGGAGAGGGGAATGAGGCGACGGTAGACGAATAGGGCGTCGGCGTGGTGGTCGGCACGATCGAGAGCGATGATAGCACGAGAGAAAACGGGGTCGCGGGCTGGTGCAGAATCGAGTGACATCTGGTGGAGGAGGGAGAGCAGGAGGTGAGGGCGGAGAGGGGAGGAAAGGGTGTCGATCATGGCGGAGTAAACGGCGGAATTGTGGCGGTAGGAGGGGTAGCGATGAGCGGCGGAATTGAACAGGTGGAGAGCATTGAGTGGGTTCTTCTGCTGCCGAATTAGATGTGCGAGGTAGGTCGGGCTAAGCATCCGCGGCCACCGCACCGCTGCCATCGGAGTGGACCCTCGGGTTAGGCAAAGGATCCAAAAAAAACAGAATGTATCGTTAAAGCTTCATTGCATCTGTGCAAACTAAAACGAAGTTAGAAGAGCGAAACACCGCTCAAAACTGAAACAAAATGTAGGGGTGTCAATAGAATGGACAAGTTGCATCCTACCGACACAACTTCATGAACAAACAAAAAAGCTATCGGTTAAACGCGGATGCATTGGCTATAAGTACACAATAAAATTTTAAGATTGAATCTAGTTCAGGCAAGGGGTTAAACACTGGTTGAGAAAGAGGACGGTGGGAAGGAATCCGATGAAAAACTGTTTGACTCCGCCTTTCATGGGTTGCACACCGCCCCTTTTTCATAAGCCGCGCCAAACAGAACAATCACTATCCTCAATTCCCACAGCCTACCGCGTAATAGGGCTTTTTGAGTTCTTTTCGCACAGCGGCCCCCTCTGTCGCAATTTTCGCCTCTACGTGCACGCAGATTTTTGTCCCCCTCACTGTTCCCGCATCCTTCTCCCTCACGGCGATCTTCTGCTTCCCGCATTCTTCCCCCTCACGGCGATCTTTTGATTCCATCCACCTCACTTTGATCAACGATCTGCTGCACAGGTACATTTTTGGGGGGGGTTTTTCTTACCTAAGTGCATAGCATTCATCTTTCATCCTCAGTTTGTGATGTGTCCCTATTGGGAAACAAGAATATCTCACGGCACTTCCCCAATCCAGGCTCATAGAAGATACAACCACAACAAACACACAACAGTAAACAGTCCAGCACAGAAAAACACACAATCGGAGAATACAGTCTATGTGGAAAACCCTCTCCTAAATCAATGAGGTAAAAACCATGTGGTGGGGCACTCGAAAATCCACTATCAATAATAATAAGGATTATAATAGAAAAACACTAGGTTTGCCCAACCTAGATCCCCACTGTATTCACAGATTGAATCTCCCTCACAGTAGAAAACTTCTCTCCAAAAGGGTCACAAACTCCAGATCTCTCTTCAAAACCCCTAAAGGCACCCGAAGACGGGAAAGTGAGCAAAAATAACCTTCCAGTGAAGACAAGTTACTGATCTGGAAACAATTGTTCTTCTTTCAACAGAACTCTTCCAGCAGCAATAATGATGAAAAGATCCGTCCAGAACGAAACCTTCTTTTTGGCGTCTTGAAAACTTGAAGTACTACCTCCTTGCAATAGGCCGATACCTATTTAGGATAAAAGAGCGATGCTATCTTATCCCTTGAATCTAACCCCAAACAATCAGGGGACTTAGCTTTTCCCTTCCCCTTGTCTAGCCTCCCATGCGAGGAGCTTTCTCTCTCCATGTCGTTGCGGCGCAGAGGGCCTCAAGTAAAGTGCGGTAGACGACGACGTTGGCGTTGCAGCCCTTCCGAGATATTCTCCACAACATGGAGTAGAGGAGGTGCACGGCGTCATCTAGACGGCCGGTGTCATAGTGGCCTTTCATTAGGATACGGTAAGTGTCACGGTCGTGGTAGCAGCACAGCTCGCGGATGGCCGCGAAGGCCTGGATCCCAAGATCTGGGCGGCGGAGGCGGCATGCAACGTTGATGAGGAGGTTAAGACCGGGCATGACGAGGCAGGAGGGGTCCGAGCCAGGTGAGAGGAGAAGGTGGATGGCTGAGAGGAGGAGGCCTCGGGAGACAAGTGCGTCGAGTAGAGAAAGGAGGGAGAGAGGAGAGGAGGGGCAATTGGAGAGGGGAATGAGGCGACGGTAGACGAATAGGGCGTCGGCGTGGTGGTCGGCACGTTCGAGAGCGATGATAGCGCGAGAGAAAAGGGGGTCGCGAACTGGTGCAGAATCGAGTGACATCTGGTGGAGGAGGGAGAGCAAGAGGTGATGGCGGAGAGGGGAGGAAAGGGTGTCGACCATGGCGGAGTAAACGACGGAATTGTGGCGGTAGGAGGGGTAGCGATGAGCGGCGTAATTGAAGAGGTGGAGAGCATTGAGTGGGTTCTTCTACTGCCGAATGAGATGCGTGAGGTAGGTCGGGCTAAGCATCTGCGGCCACCGCACCGTTGCCATCGGAGTGGACCCTCGATTAGGGGAAGGATAAAAAAAAACAGAATGTATCATTAAAGCTTCATTGCATCTGTGCAAACTAAAACGAAGTTAGCAGAGCGAAACACCGCTCAAAACTGAAACAAAATGTAGTGGTGGCAATAGAATGGACAAGTTGCATCCTACCGACACAACTCCATGAACAAACAGAAAAGCTATCGGTTAAACGTGGATGCATTGGCTATATGCAGACCATAAAATTTTAATATTGAATCTAGTTCAGGCAAGGGGTTAAACACTGGTTGAGGAAGAGGACGGTGGGAAGGAATCCGATGAAAAACTATTTGACTCCGCTTTTTATGGGCTGCACACCGCCCCTTTTTGATAAGCCGCGCCAAATAGAACAATCACTATCCTCAATTCCCACAGCCTACCGCGTAATAGGGCTTTTTGAGCTCTTTTCGCACAGCGGCCCCCTCTGTCGCGATTTTCGCCTTGACGTGCACGTTGATTTTTGGCCCCCTCACTGTTCCCACATCCTTCTTCCTCACGACGATCTTCTGCTTCCCGCATTCTTCCCCCTCACGGCGATCTTTTGATTCCAACCTAGGAAGCATGGGTACGGGTACGGGTACGGGTACAGGTACCGGATACGATACGTACCCGGTACGCCGGTACGACAAAATTTTAAAAACAAAGATACGAGTACGTCATGATACATTATAACAAATATAATATATATCTATATCACAAGTGCGATAAATAGTTCTCAAAACATCAAACATAAATCATAACTTGAAATATAGGTGCACAAATCAATGCAACGTAACATGAAGTTTTCAAACATTAAGCATTCGTAAATATTACAAAATTAACATCTTATATGTTTAACCAAAAAAGATAAAATTAAACGTAAGTCTACTTATCAGTCCTTCTTTTTCTTCATTGGTGATCAACATCTTCAATCTCCGGTTAGTCTAGAGACAAATTGGTCGTTTTGTTAATAACTTGTGTCGTTTCAACATGTTCAATACACGTAATTGTAACAGAAACGTACCAGTACCAGAAACATACTCGGTACAAATACACAACTTAATTGGACGTACCAACACTTCCTAGCATAGAACAAACTTTTGTTTGCTCTAGAAAAATAGACTCCTATCACAATATGCAGGTGATGTGTTAAGTCCAACTGTGTCCACATAGGTGTATCCGTTGAGTATCGGGTACATACCGGTACCGGATACGTATCCGGTACGGGTACGCTGCCTTCGAGGAAGTATTTGTGCTTCATAGATTCCAGCCGCCTCACTTCGATCAACGATCTGCTGCACAGGTACGTTTTTTGGGGTTTTTTCTTACCTAAGTGCATAGCATTCATCTTTTATCCTCAGTTTGTGATGTGTGCCTATTGGGAAACAAGAAAATCTCACTGCACTTCCCCAATCCAGGCTCACAGAAGATACAACCACAACAAACACACAACAGTAAACAGTCCAGCACAGAAAAACACACAATCAAAGAATAGTCTTTTTTGTGGAAAACCCTCTCCTAAATCAATGAGACAAAAACCATGCGTCGGGGCACTCAAAAATCCACTATCAATAATAATAAGGATTACAATAGAAAAACACTAGGTTTGCCCAACCTAGATCCCCACTGGATTCACAGATTGAATCCCCCTCACAGCAGAAAACTTCTCTCCAAAAGGGTCACAAACTCCAGATCTCTCTTCAAAACCCCTAAGGCACCCGAAGACGAGAAAGTGAGCAAAAATAACCTTACAGTGAAGACAAGGTACTGATCTGGAAACTATTGTTCTTCTTTCCACAGAACTCTTCCGGCAGCAATAATGATGAAAAGCTACGTCCAGAACGAAACCTTCTTTTTGGCGTCTTGAAAACTTGAAGTACTACCTCCTTGCAATAGGCCGATACCTATTTAGGATAAAAGAGCGATGCTATCTTATCCCTTGAATCTAACCCCAAACAATCAGGGGACTTAGCTTTTCCCTCCCCCTTGTCTAGCCTCCCCTGCGAGAAGCTTTCTTTCTTTCCATGTCGTTGCAGGCTATTAGCCGCAGGAGCCTGTATCTCCTCGACGTCGTCGGGCAGGTTGACAGAGCTTTGGCGCGAGAGCATGGCCTCCTTTGCCAGCAGGAGAGGTTCTCCTGGAAGCGAGCGAGTAGACGCAGAGAGGCAGAAGACAGTTAAATTGCAGCAACTAGGTATGATCAGCGATAAAGGAGCGAGTATAGAAGAATCATGCCCAGATGTGTACCTTCGCAGGGGAAGAACTCTCCATTGACGTTCAGTCGCCAATGGATGACATCAAATTTTTGGCCTCGAAAGTCCTCGACCAGTTCCTCGTGCGGCCCCTCCAAGAGAGGCGGCAGGAAGGCAACCTCCGCTGGCTGGTGTGGTCTGCATGGGACCCCTTCAAAGTTGTCGGCGATAAGGACCAGATACTCGCCCCAACGGTGGAGCTCGTTCGTTGCGCCGACCAGAGTGCAGACATAGTTGTTGAAGAAAATGACGCCCTAGCTAGTTGTCGCGGAGGTGAATATCTTCCGTAAGATGAAGTGATTGAAGGCGATCTTCTCTGATCGCAAGAAGCAGAGGAAGCCAATGAACATCACAACTCCATTTGGGTTGATCTGGGCAGAGACTATGCCGAAGTAACTCAGGATCTAGTAGAACTCCCGCCATAGTGGAAGTCGCAGGCTGACTTCAAAGTGGCGGAGAGGAAGGACGAGCTCGTCGTCCAGCACGGTGTTAAGCCGTTCGGCCTTGTTAGGAAGTCTAGCCAAGTATCCCTCAGGCAGGAGCCTACTCTTGAAATCGGCTAAGTCTCGTTCATCGATGGCTGACTTCTTGAAAACGGCAACAGTGAAGCTCCTCATGTGGGCCAGTCGGCGGTCATTAGCATTGTCTCCAGCCATCTTGATCAGCGAGCAAGAGGGAAAGCGAGCAGGAAGAAGAGCGAGAGAGAAGAAAGGCGAGTACAGCAAGCGAGAAAGAGAAAGGATGAAGATACTCGCGAGCACAGATGGAATTTTGCAACAACATAATTAAGACGCACCTACCCCCTCTACTTATAGGTGGAGGCCAAAGGGGATAGGGTATGGGTACCTCATGCGAGTATCAATCTTATTCACTCCCACTCCATCTAAACCTAGAAAGTCGTCAAAGTTCTACCTCACGTATGTTCAATCATAAGAACGTTAGCTCACAAGAACCTACACAGTTAGTCCAAGAAATCACTGAAGGAAGACATGCATCCACACAGAGAAAAGCAAAGTCATAAACTCAGCGCAAGATCTAAGCTCGCCACTTATATTTAAAAGAATACTCGCAAACTGTTCAGTACAATATCGCTTAAGGGTGGGGAAAAGAAAAAAGACTTGAAATAAAATCCTAAGTCCTAGGAGGTCGCTGCACGGGGAGAGGCGGATGTCTCCCGGCCCAGCCTATGTCGCGAGCACGTAGGTAGTGCTCGCTCGCCACGGCCATCGTCTCGTCGCCGCAGCGCAGCTGGTCCTCCATCCTTGTCAGTCGTCTCGCAGAACCCATGTTTGCTCGCATCCCCGCCAGCTACTTGTGGTGAAGCTGCTGGTGATGCTCGATCATTGATTTTCGCCGCTCCAGCTCGTTGATCATGTGGAAGCGGCACTCGTAGCCAGCCAGCCCCTCTGATAGCTCCTCCATCTTAGCCATACAGTGAAGAAATTTGGCAATGAGGGTCACAGATAGCGAGTTGGTCGAACTTCGTCTCCAGCTCCATGTATGCGCGGGTCACTGTCGGACGACACTTGTAAGCAGGGAGGCGAAGTGCATCAATGAAAGCCGCTCCAGGGGTCGCAGGTCGACTTGTCAAAGCAGAGATAAAGTCGTCGCATCAGATAAGGCCGCATCAAATCAGCCAATCCAGCAACAAGCGAGTTACCAGGCCGAGGAGACCGAGATCGGTGGGGAGAATGGCTGAGGCGAGTTGATCCTCGCTGGCCCGACGACGAGCCTCTTGGGCACTCGGCGGCTTGCCCCTGGTCGTGACCTCCCAATTCTCGCCCTCCGGTCCTCGACAGGAAGTAGTCCAAGCACCTTCCTTCCCTATCGCGCGACGAGCTCGCAAGGGTGCTCGAAGGAGCCGGAGTCTTCTCAGGGAGGACATCAAGGCGAGATGTAGAAGTCGACAGCAATAGAGGAGATGTAGGCAGAGGCATACTCGGCAAAGGCGGAGGCGGCAGCAGGGAAGTGCTTGTTGAAGGCTGCGACGAGCCCATTGCAGGGGTAGGGTCCTTGCTCGCCCCTAGTTGTGAGGTATTCTCTGCAGGAAGATCCTTGGTTCTCACTCGGGGGACTTGTTTCTCAGGGCATCTCTGAGTGTCGAGATTGATCCGGATATAGTGACTAAGTTGCGGCCCCTGCTGGGCTTCAAGCGCGACCAGAGGGATGGACCGCAAAGGGGGAATAGACATGCTCGCCAGAGGCCCCAGTTGACGTCAGTGGAGCTGCAATTACCAGAAAGGCGTCACTAAGTCGACAAGTCATAAAATTGTGGCAATACGAAGCAAGTAGTGACAAGATGCTAACCTCGCGAGGCGGCGAGATTCGACTGCATTTGGGTTTAGGACCCGGCGAGGTTCGGCGCAGGGGGAGAAGTCAGCAGAAGTAAGCGAGATGTTTCGGGCGAACTCTGTTCAGCATGGTTGCCAGACCCAGTTCGTCGTGCAGCTACTGGGCGCGAGCATGTACCTCAGGATTGTAGCCGGAAGTAGCGACATCCTAAGCTCCAGGTGGGGGGTTCGGCTTTTTGGAGGCTAGTGACTTCTTATATTTTTTTCTTCTTCGACGGAGGGAGGTCAGCAACATCGTCGCAATCTCGTGGCCTCTTCGACTTCTTTGGTTCCAAGAATCCTGACTGGACAGCGATGCTCGCATTGTAAATCACCTCGGCAGATTGTTACATCGTGCGTGAGTTCAGAAAGTGTGTCTCAAAGATAAGCCACCCCATATTTATAGAGGTCAGTAAACATCCATAGATCGTGAGTAGTCCAGATACTCGCCAGAATCAGCTCACCGAATAAGTGTTAGATGTTTCTTTTTGTGCCCCTACGTTGCTCGCAAAGAGAGAGGATTGTGTACAACCTATATCCGTCGAGGGTGGACCCACTCAGAGCCAGTCAGCAAAGAGTCAAAGTCAAAGTCAAAGTCAAAAAGTCAAGACAGAATCCAGAGACAACATTAAAGACAGTAGAAGGTCTGCGCGAGTATGGCGAGCTCTCATCGCATACTTGCCAGGTAGGCGACTAGGCCATACTAGCCCGAGACGGGCGAGCTCCCCAGGAAGTCTCCTAATCGCCAGGTGGGGGTTGGGCTATAAATAAGACCCCCACACCCACCCTACCCCTTAGATTTGTCTATAAATAGGACCCCAGGGGTACAAGGATATGAACTTCAGAATCTTGCAAAAGATCTCGACCCCTCTTTTTCTGGTTTTTTAGTTGGGCTTTTGGATCCTGCTTTCAGGGAAACAAGCCGAGAGTAGTGATCATCCCTTGGTCGCCACTTAGAGGTAGTCGCCAGTTAGTGTCCACCTTGTACCCTGCTTGACCATCTTTGGTTGTGGAGGGGAAGCTTCTTCTAAGCATCCAGATACGTGGGGGGACCTCCCTACCGGAGCACCTGGGGTTCTTTTAGGGTTGCCTTAGTTTCTTTGTCCTTGCCCGTCAAGCCGCCAAACCCGACCGTTGTACCAGTAACCTTAGCCTGTCTTGATCCAAATTTTGGAGTAAGAATTTTCCCGGCTTCAACACTAACCACCTTATTCCCAGAGAACACAGACTGTGAGAGATGTGAGGGCTTACTTCTGATCGTTTGGATTAATGATCTTTTGTAGGGCGTGTTTTAGCACATATTTTCGCTAATATATCTTGACTCTATAGGTCTGATATTTTATGTGATGTACATGTTTTATACATCGGCAACATTCTTTTTAGGTTTGTTACAGGATAGGCGTCACGTAGTACGCGTTAGCTCCTATGTGAACACTAGTGCATGGATGCTATAATGGGCATAAGATCCACCTCGACCATGCCCGGGAGAGAAGTCTTACATATATAACTTCATGAATACGACAATACACTCGCTTGTCTGCATCACTTGTACCCAATGTGAGACGGCGACAATACAACTAATGATACATACATACATTTAAATATTTATTACAATGTTTTCATAAGTTATTTAGCACAATTAATAAATAGTGTTAGTGGAACACTTTTGTTCTTAAGTTCAAACTGCACCATCTTTATTAAATTACTAGCTTGATATCCTTATAAAACTATTATTTAAATAAATATTTTATTTTTTATTTAAAAAATATTTAAAGATGTACATCTTTATACTATAAGGGAAGACCTAATCCCTCATGGTTTAACATTCGGTGGACCAAAATACCCTCAAAAAATCGGTTTTGATGGGTTAACTAGGGGGTATTTTGGTCTTTCGGCTAGATTAGCGATTAATTAAAATTGAGCTGCACTGTTCATCCGCCATAAAATCCCGATACCCGGCTTTTCGTTGCTTATTCTGCGCAGGTAGGGCAGCCCGTCGCAGCCCATCGCAGCGCCTACATCTTCATCTTCATCGCAGCGTCGATACCCGGCTTCTTCCAGCGCAATAAACCCTCGCGCTCTCTCCTCCTCGCTGAACCCCTCGAGCTACCTCCACTGGTTGCAGCTTCGTTAGAGAAGATCGCTGGGAGCGGGCTTCCTCTTATGCCATTTTGGAAAGCGCCTCGAACTCGCACAGGAAAAGGGCTCTGCGACCAGATATATGGAGGAAAAGGGCAAACTCTGCGGGCAGAGCTAGGGCTCCGAAGGAGATATCTCACGCGATTTCCTCCCCTCAACCAGCCACCTCGCGCATACTCCAAGTAAGCCAACGCATCTCTAAATTTCCTCTTCCTTGAATTCTTTTGAACCCTGGTTTTTTCATTACCTTATCCCATGGGTAAAAGTTAACAATTGTGTCTTCCTCAACATTTTATCTATATCATGGATCTTTCATTACAATCTTTAGTAAAGATTGCTCCAGTGCTTGGAAAAATTTTGGCACGGCTCCTTGCATCATTCAAGGTTTATCTATAATTTTTTTTAATGAAATATATCCAAACTTATTTCCTCCTCAACCAGTATTGATATCTCATAGTATACAATCCTCTCTTTAGTAAAGATTGCAACTCAACTAAATGTATTGATATCTGTACATTTCTTTCAACTCAACTACTGACATTTGACGATCTTTGGAGAGGGCAGTCTTATTTGCTGTTGGGAATACTCTGCTCTGTGATGATCTTGAAGAAGCTAAAATTCTTAGCTGGAATGGAGAGAGGCACAATGGTCAATGCGTGTGTAAGCTCTCATTTGCTATTTTTTATGAACTTATAAATGATGCTTACTTCCATTGGGTAAAATCTGTTAAGTCAGGCACAATGACTGGTGGGTTCAGTGTTGTAATGGAAGCTAGGTCAAATAAATTGTATTAAAGCACAATTGAAGGTCTGTATACTCTCTTAATTTCATCATTAAATATTTTATTTTTATCTTATCTATACATGCTTATTTGGTGCTTTGCAGCCTTTAAGAAAAATAAAGACAAACTGGAATCAGAAATTGAAGCACTTGGCTCACCCAGGGAGTTGCAAATTAAAGAGTCAGAAATATCAGAAAGAATATCTGGCTGGATACGAAGATGCATTTTTCCCATAAGGAACAGGTTGAATGGATAAATCACTGAAACATTTTCTCTTTTTCGCTCATAAATTGCTTGCCATGCACAGTTTATCCTGGATAAATCACTAAAACTTTATGAGAATTTCAGATTTGACCATGTTATGGCCTTATATTTTTTTTCTTAGTAACCATTAAGTTGACAGTTCAACGAGAAATAGTTAGGTTGCCTCTATTTGACCTATAGGTGGAGATTTTGAATTATGATAATATTTTCTCGATTTCATGATGTTAGGGGTAAGATCTCTATTTGACCTATTAGGTCGTGTAAGATCTCTGTATAGCAAATGCAAATTATCCTTAAATCTCTTTATCTGGAAAGTAGTAATGGGCAAAAACTTTTACTTATAAAAATGGGGTCCCTTCAAGAAAGTTTATCTTATTGCTGCTATAGTTGTTTATTCCTGTGCGTATAGTTACTGCTATAGTTGTTGATTATTTACAATGTTGTTTATTCCTGTGTGTATTACTTAAACCTTCAGGTGTTCTTATTACTTATGTGAAACAATGCTCATGTGTTCTTATTACATCGTTCTGGAATATGCTTTAAATCAAAAAAATCATTTATGCACTCTCTCTCAACTACATCACATGTTATTTTGTATTTTGGTCATTTATGTTCATATATATTTAGATGTAATGGAGAGAGGGAAGGGAGTGTATGCTGGCATAGCAGAATAATTCATGGCTTGGAGCATGAGAATGGAAAATAAAAATATTGTATTTGCTCTTTGGACTACCCTGCAATACTCATTATAGATTATGTTTGAACTATACTGCAACAAGCAAAAAATCACTATTTAGAGCAATCTTTTTTTAGGGGTAAACACAGTGTATAAGTATTTGAACAAATTGTAGAAGTAACTATGGATTTCAGAAAATTGCTCCCCAAAATCAGCATTATTTCTAGGACTCGCATCCTTTTTAAGTGTGTTCTCTAGCAACACCGCAAAAATGTAGATGATATTTTAGATTGGTTGAACTCATCCAGAACTATACATGATTGAATGGATATCAATGACAAATGATGCCGCCAACGACAAATACCGCCGCCCGCGACAAATGCAGCCGCCCGCTACAAATGCCACCGCTCACGACAAATGTCGCCGCCCACGACCGATGTCTTCCCCCACGACCGGTGTTGTCCCCCACGTCCAATGTCAGTGCTTACGTCCAATGTGGGCGCCCACGTCTAATGTGAGCGCCCACGTCCAATGTCGGCGCCCACGACCAATGTATTTGCTCCCAACCAATGTCGTCGCCCCCGACCAATGTTGCCCCCCCGACCAATATCGTCGACCCTGACCAATGTCGCCGACCCCAACCAATGTCTCTGTCAACGACCAAAGTCCCTCAGGACCAATGTCTCCCCCCACAACCGACGTCTCTCCCCACGACCGATGTCGGCGAGACCCTCCACCAATGTCACCCCCCACGATAGATGTCGCCGCCCATGACTCCCAGATGTCGTCTCCCCCAACCGATGTCGCACATCATGACCAATGTCGCTTCCACGACAAATGACACTCCCACGACAAATGTTGTCACCACGACAAATGATGCTCTCACGATAAATGTCCCCCTCCCACGACAAATGTCGCTCCCACGACAAATGTCGCCCCACGACAAAAGTCTCCCCCACGACAAAAGTCTCCCCCACGACAAATGTCTCCCCCACGACAAATGTCGCCCCCACGACAAATGTTGCCAGCACGGGGTCCCCGTGCACGACTGCTCGTGTATGTATATGGAATTGCTATTGTATATTAAAGTAAAAGGTAGTATGGTTTTTCATTAGGATTCTTGTGATTACTATAATGACATTCTCATTTGTAATTTACCTATGTTGACCAACTTAACCATTCTTATATATTTTTAGAAATTTTTGGATGATGTTATATATAAACCACTTTTGGATATATACAGACCAATTTTTAGAGTTTTTTGGGTCCTTTAAAAATACTATAGACAAACCAAATTAAATACTCAAAAAATCAATTTTTCTCATTTCTAACCTAAGTCTCACGAGATGTTCGCTCGCTCCCGATATCCCGCCGCATACACCTCCCGATATCTTTTGTAACGATCATGCTAAAGTCCCCGTCACGCATTGGAGCCTTGACGGCGGAAACAGCCCCCCCCCCTGGTTGGTGATCTCTCATATTCGATTCGCCCGCTCCTGATACCCATCCGCATACACCTCTCGATCACTCCTATTTGGTTCCTCGCGACAACCTTCGCCGCCCCTCGATATCGCCTCGCCGACGTGTAAAGGAGATTCTCCAAATTTGAAATCTGTTGTTTACCTGCAGCAGGAATGTTTCATCCCACTCTAGAATTGTTCACAATTATAGCAAGATTTAAAGTATTTATACGAGCTTTTGATTTTTGTAAGAAAAAAAAATTAATACTTCACGAGCTAGTGTTATTAAGTGATTTTTTTTAAAACATATTTGTTTATTTTGTGTTGGTTTGTATATAACCATTAGGTTTGTGTATAACAAAATTATATTTGCACTGATTTGTATATAGTAATGGTTTGTATATAGCCAAAAGAGGTTTATATATAATATCACCAAAATCTTTTTGCCCAACACAATATCAACCTTAAATTTGTTCATTTTATGCATTCAAGGTCATCTACTTAGGCTATGTTTGGCACGGTTTATCGTAGCATATTTGCTTCGTTGAGGTTGGACAAAAAACGACATTGTCATAGAATGTATGTTTGGGTATCACAAATGTTACAAAAAAGAAACTAGTTTGAGGCATAAGATTTTGATATGGCAATGACATTTTTGTCCAACCTCACCGGAGCAAATAACTCACGATAAGTCGCGACAAACGCAGCCTTAAGCTTTCTTATTTCGTTATATCGTGTTTTGTTTCAATTGTAACATTTAGACTATTGTGCTTTTGAACGGTTAATATTCCTGACTCCGGTATTTCATTGAAGTTGCCTATAATAACTCTAATATTGATACTATTAGTTCCCATACTAAAGTCATCCATTCACTTGCTATGAAAATTTGTAGAGCTAATTGAACACAATTCTTTGAGGAGTTGTTTTAAAAAAGTTGTTTGGATAGTTTTGGAGATTGAACAAAACTTTCACAGCCTCCTCCAACATCTGGCTGGAACGTCTCCACCATCCTCATCCAACGCCCGGCTGGAACATCTCCACCCTCCTCCTCCAACGTCTCCTCCAGCTCCTCGTCGGCCACGGAATCTTCACTAAGCACCTCGCCAGCGACTATGGAGATGGGATTTTTGCTGCGAACAATCTAATGCGGAGGTCGATTAGGGCTTACACCTAGGATCGGAAAGAGGAGAGAGCGACACACATACAAAAGGAGAAGAAGGTCACTCAAACTCGTCGGAGGTCGCTGAAGGCTACTCGTCGGAGCTCGACTAGGTTGGAGGCGGCCGATGCGAGTAAAACTCACCTTCGACGAGATCATCGTCGACAGGATTAGGGCATAGGATCGGGAAGACGCACTCACTTACATGGAGGGTCTGTGTCAAGGGTTTGCTGTCGGAGATCACGTCGGAGATTGTCGTGGCGCGAGCTCGCCGAAGATCGCGAAGAAGCAGCGGGAAGGGTTCGAGATCGAGAAGAGCATTTTGTGTGAGCGGGAGTGATTTTGGGAGAGCAAAAGCTGGGGCTCCACAGATTTTTGGATAGAGGTGAAAACACTATATTTCTAACCGTGGTTTTCAAAGAGCTGGCCCCTCAAACAGCTATTTATCATCTCTAGCGACTGAAATAGAGCTTTTCCAGCCGCCAGAGCTGACCCAAACAGAGCCTAAATTAAACGCCAAAACAAATGCGTGCTACTTGTGATAAAGATCTGTAAGCTATCATGCAAGCAATTTTCTATTATAAGCTACCTAAGGCCCGTATGGCGCGGTGGTGGTGGTCATGACATGGGTGTTAAATTATCATTCGTTAACGCCCACCTAAGGAGCTTCATCCACTTTTATCTTCAAATGGATGATGTTTGTTAAGTGATCCTTAATGAATGACGATTTAACTCATGCGTTATACCAAACGGAGTCAAAATGTGTCGAAAAATTGTTCTTTAATTGCAAAATCTTGAAGTACATAAACACCTCGGAGAAACTAGGCAGTTGGCGTGCTATATGGGTGAATTTTCATAAAAGTATTTCTTTGTTTAACACAGCGGTGCCAAAGTGAATAACAAAGTAGTCTTGTGATGTAGGGGCAGGCTAGTGGTTCTCAGAAACTATGACTCTAGGTGCGGGTGCAGGGGTGACACACTAATGCAATGCTACATGCAAGGTGGTCGTCGGACGGCAACGACAATTACTATAAACAATGAAATTAATAACGTCACGCAAATAGTTGAAATAAAGAAACAAATAATTAATTTTTCAGCAATTAGGCAACGGCTTCCTCCGCTCGAAGGGCCCAAGAAAGCGTGCGGCGAATAATTCCTCCTGCAATTATTAGTATACGAGAACCAATTTTTAGGCCACAATAATCCCAACACAACATGATAAAATACCAAATGAAAAATGTCAAGTCACAGAATACATTACCACAAATGCTCACAACGTAGAGAGCTGAACCGAGGCATTGGAGAATTTGAAGGTCGGATGTAAAGACGGACGATCGGAGGTGAGAACGCTGGCACGGTGACGGCGAGGTGGCTTCCCACGGTGGAGAAGAGTGGAGACGGACCGGAACCGGAGAGATCCGGCCGCTAGGAAATAAATCCGAGTGTAGGTGGATAGATCCGGTGTTTTGACGGTGGATCCGGGCTAGGGAATGAGGGGAGGGTGAGGGGAGATGGTGGATTGGGGCTGCAAACGTCCAGATCTGGACTGATCGTCCAAATCTGGATGCAGTGGCTGATTGGAGGTGGTTCCACGTAGAGGGAGGATGTGGGGGTGCGGCTTTGGGGCTGTGGAGGGAGGGGAGGTTGCGGTGGGGCCAAGGGGCTGGGCGGCGGCTGAATACAAGCCGCCGGAAGGGAGCAGGAGTGGTGATTGGGCCGGCTGTTTGCTGGAATTAGGTTGTCCAGTGGCTGTATAAATTAGGAGCAGGAGGCCGGCTGAAATTTTGTTGGCTGGAGGGGAGGGGAGGCGGAGTCACAGGAGGGGGAGGGTTCACGGGAGGGAAGAAACTATAGGGAAAGAATAGTGTATTTCATAATTGCACAGTGCATGAACATGAAAATTGGATTCCGGACAGCCAACAGTGGATGGATTTTTGGGGGCTGGTAGGTGGCTGTAAGGGGGAATTGGAGGGTGAAAAAGTGGTCTAGGGTTAGGAAATACCTTGGGGAGGGAGATACGCACCTAGGAGTCGTCACCTAGGGTTCCACGGAGTCGGCACCGTGGAGTGATCGCCGGATTTCGGGATTTCTCTTCTCCAAAATCTGCAATGGCCTCAAATCAGCCCCCTAGCATCCTATTTATAAGAAAACACAAACTAGGGCATCCCCATCAACGGCTATGATTGGCCGGTGGGTTAGCCCATAAAATACATCAAAATAAACTCAAAAAATATAAAGTAATATAGCATTTTGACTTGCGACAACGCTCCGGACACAATCACGGAGTCCGATCGTCGATCCGGGCACGCCATATATGGAAAGTTTTCAAATCAGCCCCGAACGGGCCCAACACGCGTCCTCGTCTCTGCTCCGCATCAATCTCCCCGGCTTGAAAGAATTCATCTCCCGATGAATTGGGATCAGAATTCTCTCGCTGATCGCCAAGTACGACTCGAAGAGGTTTTCCGGGAGTCGTCCAAGTGTCGTCGGCAGAAGGGTGTCCTCGCCAATCAATTCCCCCTGACTGAAAAGCTGTCATCTCCGGTGAATGGAGACGGACGTGCTGAAGTCGAAGTCCAGGAGCGAATCGGTCAAGCTCAGCTGCAAGTACCCAAGAGTCAACTGCATCGAGGCAGTCCCGCCAATGTACCAAGTAGCGACAACGCGGCCCATCTGAAGTAGGAACAAACTGGTGGAATCTGAACTCTGCGATGCTCTCATAGCTCATCTCTCGAAGGGCTGATCCCGGTGCGATCAGTGGTGTCTGCGGTGAAACCAAAGAAGACGAGTTCCCGGGTGGGTGGATGTCAACAGTGGGTGGACTGGGGTGGCCATCAGACGGTGGTGACGTATGAGGGTAGTAAGGTAACGACAGTGGGGGCGGGGGTGGCTGGGCATCTCCACTGCTCGGGTCCACATACTCATGAGGTTCATAGTATGGAGTCAGATCTTCAACATTAAACACAGGGTGAATTCCCATACTGGCCGGGATGTCAAGTTGGTAGACGTTGGTCCAAATACAACTAATAATGGAGTACAGACCCATTCGCCTCGCGCTTAACTTCTTGGCAAATCCCGAAGGGAGCCTCCCAGGGCGGACTCGCGCCATTACCTTCAAGCTTACATTAAATATTTGATCTCGCCTTCGCTTAACTGCATGTGCTTTGTAATTTTCATTGCTTGTTAATATTCGTTGGGGGACCGACTCATGCAAATCATGCAAATGTTGTGCAAATGACTCAGCAGATTCATGCAAATGATGCAAAGACAACATGACAGACACGGTACACTCCTTAGAGGAAAATCTAATAATTCCTGAGATGTCTCTCAAATGTGGTGGCCTATCAGGAGGTTCTTTCGGTGGAGTGTAGACAAACTCATCCTGTGTGTGACAGACGCTCAGATGACTGTGAGAGACAACTATACTCAAATACGGGATCGTAAAGAGCCAAATGTCTCTAAGGAAACGTGACACATCAGGGGGCTCACCCGGAGGTGTGTACGAAAAGTCATCGCGGATAAGACGACCACTTGGGTGAAAACTGTGCATACAGACTAGAAGTCGTGACTCTAGAATATGGTGAGCGTCCCAGACAAGGAGGAACTCATCGGGTGGTTCAGCGGGTGGCGTGTCCCAAAACTCATCCAGAGTGTGAGGCGTCATAAGGTAGGTCCTCATAATTTGAGTATACTCAAGTGGACTCAAGGAAGACCCTGCATATGTCATGCTCCACTCAAGGTCCCTTCTTTGGGGCAAGGTCATAGATGATAATGAAAGAGGCGTCATACCTGAGTGGCTCACCCGAGTCTCAACCTCACCAAAATGTGGCGGATCATCAGGAGGCTCAACAGGGGGCTCGTCATAGGGCTCGTCACTAAGGTCAAGGTCCTCCCGATAAGTACCATCGAAAGGGGTAGTGCCCCCGTGCATGGGTGACATAGCCACTACGAGGTCAACACCAGACTCTGAGCTCTCGGTCGTAACGTGGCTTAGGTTAATGCCAAGGGAAAAGCGACATAGACCTACGCTCAAGAATGAGTCTGTGGGTGCGGTGTCAAGACATGAGTCTAGGGTATGAGTGTTAATCAACCCCGGAGGACATGCCAAAAGTGGAGGTGTGGGTGAGGGACACAGTACTATAGACTCTAGGTCGCTCAGGCTCACCCTTTGTCGGGATCACAAGAGACGGGTCAGAAATAAGAGGTAGGTCACTCACGGGACGAAGCATCTCGCTGGGGTGAGAGTAATCCGCATCAGGTATCACTCTCGTCGTGGGTGACAGGACAGTGGTAGGCATCGTAGTGACCTCAGTATGAGAAGGGCTCGTACTGCGGAGGTCAAGGTGAGGGTCCAAAAGACCAACTCTGGCGGATATCAAAGAATGTTCGTAATGAAGGGCAAGCTGACACGTCTGCTCGAGGGACTTCGAGCGATGATAAACCACCTTAGTACGAATGTCAGATCGAAGCCCAGATCTAAATCTGCAAGTGGTCATGGCTGGGTCCTCTCGGATATCGCTCCTCACAACTAACTCATCAAAGAAATCCATGTACTCAGCGACAGACATGGATCATTGCTGAAGGGAAAATAATTGGTCGAGCAAGCGATTCCGATACAATGAAGGCAGATACCTCTGACACAATATACGTTTCATGTCCCCCCAACTAGTGATGCGACGAAGACGGTCTCGCTCGCGGGTCCTCTCAACGCTAGCCCAATATGCCCTCGCCTGATCTAAAAGTCTAAGTTTTGCAAACTTAACGCGACGCTCGCCGAATAACTCAAAATGATCAAGATAATACTCAATATCCACGAGCCAATAGCTGAAAGACTCAGGACTCGATGAGCCGTCAAAGGAAGGGGAAACTGTACGAAACTGACTCTCAAGATCTCTCTCAAAGTGAGGATCCTCAAAATAGTCATCCCTAAGGTAATCAGGTCGAGTCGAAGGCTCAACACGATCCGCTCGCGTGCAAGGATAAGAACGGCGACAATCATCATACTGATCATCTCTAGCATAGTGAGGTTGTGTCGGTGGGTCGACACGGTCTCGGGAAGTGGTGTGTCGCAGACGATAATAATCATCATGATAACGTGAGGATTTCTCTAAAGTTACTCTATGAGATCGGGTATAGGCGGACTTAGAATACTCAGATGGAGGAGACGAACGACGACGATGACTAGACATGGATGAACCTAAAGACTCTATATGAACTACCACGACAAAGCATGCAAATGACCTAACCTTGAGCTTTGATACCAATTTGATGTAGGGGCAGGCTAGTGGTTCTCAGAAACTATGACTCTAGGTGCGGGTGCAGGGGTGACACACTAATGCAATGCTATATGCAAGGTGGCCGTCGGTCGGTAACGACAATTACTATAAACAATGAAATTAATAACGTCACGCAAATAGTTGAAATAAAAAAACAAATAATTAATTTTTCAGCAATTATGCAACGGCTTCCTCCGCTCGAAGGGCCCAAGCAAGCGTGCGGCGAATAATTCCTCCTGCAATTATTAGTATACGAGAACCAATTTCTAGGCAACAATAATCCCAACACAACATGATAAAATACCAAATGAAAAATGTCAAGTCACAGAATACATTACCACAAATGCTCACAACGTAGAGAGCTGAACCGAGGCATTGGAGAATTTGAAGGCCGGATGTAAAGACGGACGATCGGAGGTGAGAACGCTGGCACGGTGACGGCGAGGTGGCTTCCCACGGTGGAAAAGAGTGGAGACGGACCGGAAACGGAGAGATCCGGCCGCTAGGAAATAAATCCGAGTGTAGGTGGATAGATCTGGTGTTTTGACGGCGGATCCGGGCTAGGGAATGAGGGGAGGGTGAGGGGAGATGGTGGATTGGGGCTGCAAACGTCCAGATCTGGACTGATCGTCCATATCTGGATGCAGTGGCTGATTGGAGGTGGTTCCACGTAGAGGGAGGATGTGGGGGTGCGTCTTTGGGGCTGTGGAGGGAGGGGAGGTTGCGGTGGGGCCAAGGGGCTGGGCGGCGGCTGAATACAAGCCGCCGGAAGGGAGCAGGAGTGGTGATTGGGCCGGCTGTTTGCTGGAATTAGGTTGTCCAGTGGCTGTATAAATTAGGAGCAGGAGGCCGGCTGAAATTTTGTTGCCTGGAGGGGATGGGGAGGCGGAGTCACAGGAGGGGGAGGGTTAACGGGAGGGAAGAAACTATAGGGAAAGAATAGTGTATTTCATAATTGCACAGTGCATGAACATGAAAATTGGATTCCGGACAGCCAACAGTGGATGGATTTTTGGGGGCTCGTAGGTGGCTGTAAGGGGGAATTGGAGGGTGAAAAAGTGGTCTAGGGTTAGGGAATACCTTGGGGAGGGAGATACGCACCTAGGAGTCGTCACCTAGGGTTCCACGGAGTCGGCACCGTGGAGGGATCGCCGGATTTCGGGATTTCTCTTCTCCAAAATCTGCAATGGCCTCAAATCAGCCCCCTAGCATCCTATTTATAAGAAAACATAAACTAGGGCATCCCCATCAACGGCTATGATTGGTCGGTGGGTTAGCCCATAAAATACATCAAAAAAAACTCAAAAATATAAAGTAATATAGCGTTTTGACTCGTGAGAACGCTCCGGACGCAATCACGGAGTCCGATCGTCGATCCGGGCACGTCATATATGAAAAGTTGTCAAATCAGCCCCGAACGGGCCCAACACGCGTCCTCGTCTCTGCTCCGCATCACCTTGCCTATTACACCATCTCAGCCATAAATATCAACTATATGAAACATGATTATGCTTCAAGTCTTAGGGTTCATTTGTTTTGGCGTTTTCTCCAGGCGTTTGGAGGAAACACCGCCCGGACAGCGGCTAAACAAACAATCATCTGTCCTCGTTTGTCGCGTCTCCACCCACCCGTCTGAGAAAAGGAGGTAAAAACCACTGTTTCGATCCCCGCCTCCCCGCATCTGGTTGCAAAGCTCCGTCTGCTCCCGCCACCACCTAATCAAATGAATCCTTAGACTCCATTTGGGGGGACTTATTTTCACCGGTCAAGCGGTTACGACCGCATGAATCGGACCTTACCCCTTGACTAGTCAAAATAAGCCCCCCAAACGGAACCTTAACCTCTCGCCTTACGAGATGTTGAGTGGCATGCATCCCTACTTCTAAGTATCTCCTCCAATATAACAGTCTCCTCAAAGGGGATTTAGGCTCTGTTTGGTACGGTGGCGGCGGTCGTAAATGCATGAGTTAAATCGTCATTCGTTAAGGATTGTCTAACAAAGATCATCTGTTTGAACATTTGAACATAAAAGTAAATGAACGAATGACAATTTAACCCTCAATGTTCATGACCACCACCACCGTACCAAACGGATCCTCAATCAATCACTTTTATGGTCAATTTATCATTTTTGAGGTACAATGAGGTGAACAAGGGTGGCACCTCAGGTATAACTAACAAAACCAATGCTCTTGTCAAGGCATAATAATAAGGTTTTTTTTACAAAATGGCCAGTATTATATGTGCCAATATTGTAATTACCAATTGGGTAAGGCTACTAAGAAATCCACTTGATTATACACCATTTTGCTAATCCCACATTACCCACAATAAGACACCATCATTCATGGTCAACCTTAGGATCCTGACATGAAATAATGATTTTCAAATTGGCTTAGTAATAATGCTAATGTTTCATGCACATGGTTTTGTTCATGCAAAAACCCTTTTATTTCTATCGGATTCGACGGAGATGCCAGTTCTGCTGTATTTCTTATAAAACACTTGGGGACCCTTCACACTACCCTTAAACTCTCTTCTGTTGGAGCATGAACCCTTATTCACCCCCCCCCCCTCTAAGGACGCCTCACGATCCAACACCTTCTTGATCCAACACAAAAGCAAATGGATACCCCGAAATAACAAGTTGTAGCATTTTTAACCTTATGTAACTTCCCTACTGTGTGCAACTATAATAGAATTAAATTAATAGTAAAAACAGGACACTCTTGCTGAAGTTGTTAATGGCATGTAGCCCATCTAAGTGCACATTGTCATTTTCAAACAATTTTTTTATTGAGCGTATGTACAAGGTAAATGTTCCATCCATGCAAAGTATAATAGTAAGCAAAATGAAAAATATAAAATAATGCAGCTGCACTCATGAAGAGCTAAATGTAAGATTCATCAGCCATTAAAAGACTCAAGAAACTAGATTCTAATGCTCAATTGAATCCACTCATGCGAAATACTTTAATATATTTTCTACACAAATCTTTTAGCTTATACAGAAATTTATGAGGTCCCTATGTTGTCTGGTAGCGTTTTGTCGTGGAGGCAATTTTAGGACGACTTCTGTGAACAAATAATGAAGACGAAGAATTGGGAACCAAAGAGGATTTTCAAATACTTATTTCTTTGTTTTATTATATTATTTTGGCTTGCATAGATGTTCACAAATTTTCATTTTTATAAAGGATCTTTATGTAAAAGTGGTTATTCTTGTATTAATAGGAAGCCAATGGAGGTAAGCAAGTTCTAACCTAATTCTTTCCTCCTCAAATTTCCTTTCGACAAAGAGTTGCGGGTCACACTTTTCACGAGACTTCCATGAATTTCTTGATTCCTTCCCATCGCTCCAAATAGGAAATGTAGTCCCCTCCTCTCTTCTATATCTCAATAGATGCTCCTACTTCCTATCAGCAATAGGAAATCACAAGCAACACATTGGAAAGAAGAGAAGCCTAGCTTCTCCAGCTACCTCCTATTAACAATCGGAAAACACAAGCAATCCCAGCGAAAGAAAGAGAAGCCTTTGCGCTCTCTGGTTAAATCTCATCCTCCATCATCCCATGGCGAGATCGTCGGATTGATATCTAAGGCACGCAATAAATAGGTATGAATGCCAATCATTATCGAAGCTTGAGGAGAGGGTTCGATGAACTCAAAGAAATCATGAGGAAGGTCCTGGCAAATCTCTTGGTCATTAAAGCCTGCAAACACACAACTCAGCCAGCAAAATAGGCAACACTCAGGATTGTGCACGCGAGACTCGAAAGACTCTGGATTAGACATACAGCAACCGCAACATTCACCTCTCAACCTATGGTGCTCTAGTAACCCTATTCGCCAGCATATGTAGTAGTTGAGCCTCATACTTGAACTCCAACAACGACCGAACCTCCTTTTAGCACAAATATGCTTCCCAGCTAGACAAATTTAGTCATGCCCCTCCATGGATCATGGGCCTGATACCACAAACAAATACTGAATGGATGAAAAATCATTGAGAATCATAGTTTTGGATCAATTTTTTTTTTGTGCGTATTCGCATCTTAGGGAGGTGCGCGAGAACCTCCGGCCGTAGGATCGTGAAGATCAACGGCGCAGATTTGTTGTGCGAGATCCTTCCTCTTTCATAATAAAACAGTTTTTTGAGTTCTGCGGGAGATGCATCTGACCGTTGATCGCAAGATCCTACGGCAGGAGGTGCTCCCGCACCGTAATTTATCGTTGTATGTTAATTTTAACTTCAGCTTATTGGCTCCATCAACAAGTAAGACCATAAATAAATATGTTCGCCAACGATGAATAGGGTGGTATGGAGGTAAATAATATTTATGATAAATGGCATGAAATTAGACAAAATTAATAATTACTAAATTAATTTCAGAATAAAAGCTCTTACTCTGAAACTAATTACTTCAGGGAGAAGCGTAAGAGACACATGTGCCTCTTTGAGAGGCCAATTAATTGCATTTCAGATTTGATTACTCAAACAGCTATACTGGCGCTCCCTCCCGCCTCAATTTCTTAAAACCATCTGTTTTCCTAGCCTTAAACTTAACCGCCGCTGGTTTCTTAGGCTCTGTTTGCTGGAGTGAATTTGGAGTGGTGTGCCGACACTTTTAAAATCGCAGTTCCAAATAGGAAAAATGGGTGTGATGGTGGGAATTGGCACCGCTCTCAAATCGCTATTTTTGAGCGTTTACGAGTCATGAAATTTTTTCATGACTCGCAAACCGCGCTTATTCGCGCTCGTCAGTTACGTCTTCCTTTTACATTTCTATTTGGTTTAATTAGACGTTAATTAGGTCGTTAGTTGTAAATGTCATTTTTATTTCCTTCTGTCATCCATGTTGTATATATAGCCTTTTGTCTTCTTCCGGCATAGAATAATGAGAAATATTTCCTCTTCCGAGTTCTTTCGTTTCTTGATATGATATCGGAACAAAAAGTCTCTTCCGCATCGTCAGCACTCTTTTCTTTCCATCGATCCTTTTTTTGATCACAGATCATTCCACGGAAATCCTTTTGAAGATCATGATGAACAACATTGAAGATCTTTACAGCCCATTCTACCTTCATCCTTCGGATAATCCAGGTTCTATCCTTGTTTCTCAACCTTTGACTGGTGACAATTACAATTCATGGAGCCGAGCGATGAAGATGGCGCTGATGGGCAAAAACAAATTCAGATATGTGGACGGCTCCATCGTTGAACCTGATCATTCGGATTCATCCATATACACTGCTTGGAAACGAAACGACAACATAGTTGTATCTTGACTTTTGAATTCCATATCCAAAGAAATCACAGTTGAGAAATACTCATTAATATTTCCAAGTCGAGTATTTATTATCTTTATTATTATTCTTACGAGTATTTATATGTGTGTATCGGTTTTAGTCCCACATCACGAGATTATGTTCGTGAGTCCCGTGTAATAGTATAAATGGCCCTTCATTGATGAACAATACCATTAATCATTTTCTAAATATTTAATTAACCTTGGTATCATAGCTGTGAAAAAAACCCTAGCTCGCTCGGTTCGCTACCTCTCGCTCCCGACCTCATCAGCCGTCGTTCGCCCTTCTCCGCTCGGGATCGACCACTGCAGTCTCCTCCTGCTCGCCCTATGGGGATGACGGACGGCCTCATCACCACCGTCGAGAAAGACATCGTCGTCGTCCTTCCATGACATAACCGGACCACTATTCTTCTGTGTAACCTTCGGGGCCTCCTTTTGCGCTCCTTCCAGCGCCAGATCCGTTGCACCTGCGCCGACGTCGTCTTCTCTGTTGCGACCAAACGCCGACTCCTCTACAACATGCCGCCACCTGTCTCCTACCATGTTCGTCTCCTGAAGAGGTCGTCGCCTCTGCTGATGTCGTTTCTGTCTTCCCTACTGTTGTTGATGTCGATTCTGCCTCGATTCCGCAAGTCCGACGGGTCCTATAATCTCTCCTATGGAAGTTTGCTTTGGTAGCCTCTGATGTTTTTTTTGGGGCCGTATCTCTCTGTTTGCTTGTTGTTCTTTCGTGCTGGTCGAGATGAGTGACTCCTCAATCCCCTTGCCGGGTGTGATTCACCCTCAGATGAGTGACCCTCAGTGATCCCACGGCCACTCCGGCTCCCTAAGGAGTATCACGGTCCCGTTAGATGACACAAACTATCTCAAATGGTTGTGGGCAGCGCAACATGCCATTCGCAACCAACAGATGTTTGGTTACATTGATGGCATTGTTCAGGAGCCGCCAAAAACGGATCCCTCCTGGAAGAGGTGGGACTCAGAAAACTCCCTGGTCGTTTCATGGCTTCTTCACTCTGTCTCTGAAGGTCTACCGGAGTTAGATGTTGATGGACTCCACCTTTGACATCTGGACCCGTGCCCGTGAGACATACTCTCAGATTGGCAGTTCTACACAAGTGTATGAACTTACTCGTCGCATTTTGGAACTGTGACAAGGCTTTATGACAGTGTCGTCATTTTTTCGGAGTTCGAGCGCCTATATCATAAATTGGACTATTTCTCGCATTTCACTCCAGTATGCACTGCAGATGCTGTTCAGTTGCAACAACGGGAGGACAGTTTTCGTCTCCATTTCTTCTAGATGGGGCTGAACAAGGAGTTCGACATGGTGCGGTCAAATATCCTTCACCGCTCCCCTCTACCGTCTCTTCGGGAGGCCTACAACATGGTCCTTGGTGATGAAGACCATTGGAAGTCCCTTATTGCTAGTACTCCTCCTGAGCGCTCTGTTCTGACTAGCGTTGGTCGTGGTCATACTCTCAGCCCTAGCTTGTCTGCTCCTACTTTTTATTATTGTGGTCACAAAGGCCACACTCGGGAGGTGTGCTACAAACTCCACCCACAACTTGCCCCTCGTGGTCGTGGCCGTTGTCGTGGGCCAGGACGTGGGGGCCATCGACATGGTGGTTCCAGACCTCATGATGTTGCTTACTCTACAGACGTCTATGACGAGACCTCAAGTGTTGTTCCAAGACAACTTACTGCTCATGAATTGGATGTTTTTCGCCGTCTGCTGCACTCCCAGCCTGATCACCCTCCAGGTGCCCCTGCTTCCATTGCCTTTATTGTTATGTTGAGTGCTCATGCAGCCACTGCCTCCACTTCTAAGTGGGTGATTGATTCTGGTGTCACTCACCACATGACCGGCTCCTCCTTAGGTTTTCTTTGTTATACTTATTTGTCTGGTAAGGGCAAAGTTATTTCTGCTAATGGCTTATTGTCTCTCATTGATGGCAAATGTCATATTTCATGTTCCCCTTCTACTTCTCTATCGTTTGTACTTCACGTTCCTCTTTTCCTCGTAATTTACTTTTCATCAGTGATATTACTCGATCTCCTAACTACTCTGTGAATTTTTTCACTGATTCCTGTTTTTCAGGAACTGGGTACGAAGTGGAACATTGACAGTGGTAGGAACCGCGGTGGACTGTATTACTTGGATCTCCAATCTTCGTCTTCTCAGGCTCTCTCCAGCACTACTGTTACAGCTAATGATGTTTGTCGATGGCACCTGCGGCTTGCACATCCGTCTCCTACCTATCTTCAGAAGTTGTTTACTGTTATTTTGTTTACCTTTTTTACAAAATTTTGTTGTGATGTCTGTGAAAGGTCTAAACATGTGAGACATAGTTTCTCATATTTATCTTCTCCCAGTACCACTCTGTTTGATGTTGTTCATTCTGACGTCTGGGGGTCATCCCCCATTTTATCTATATCTAGTTTTCTTTGGTTTGTCACCTTTATTGATTGTTTTTCTTGCACAACTTGGGTGTATAAGTGTATTTGTTGAAAAAGAAGAGTGAAGTCTTCTTTTGTTTTCAAATTTTTCATAAAATGGTTCAGACCCAATTTAAAGGCTTTATTCGTATCTTGCACAGTGATAATGGGAGGGGGATATGACGATCGGGAATCATTTGGCTCATACCTCACAAGTCATGGTATCATCCACCAGACCACATGTGTCCACACCTCTACCCAAAATGGAGTTGTCGAACGAAAAAACCGACACCTATTAAATGTTGCTCGTTGTCTTCTGGCTACTATGCACATTCCCAAATTCTATTGGGGTGATGATGTTCTTACCGATGTTCACCTTATCAATCGGCTTCCCTCACGAGTTTTTGGTTATGCTACACCCCTAGCATGGTTGTCTACCATGACTGTAGTTTATACTTCTCATCTGCCTCCTCGTGTCTTTAGATGTGTATGTTTTGTACATATACATTTGTCTCACCGAGGCAAACTGGACCATCGGGCTCATCGGCGTGTGTTCCTTGGATACACTTCTATGACGAGGTGTTAGCACCCCCCCCCCCCCTCTAGGTGTATGTTTTGCACTATGGATATTACTTTCCAAAAAGGGGAATCCTATTTTTTACCATCAATTCACACTCTTCGTCAGGGGGAGAGTAGTGGTGATACAGATATTCCTCTTCCTGTTCTTCCTCTGCCATCACAGCTTCCTCCTTCACAGGAACTGGGTCCTCCTATCCATATTCCTCTGCACGATACTCTGATCTCCCCTTTTCCTCACGTGTACCCCCGACGCTCCTCCGGTATACAGGCTACTAAGGTTCCGCCTCTACCAGTGCCCACTTCTGCCTCAGATTCTGATGATGCAGATTTGCATATTCCGTTTGCTCTGTTGAAAGGCAAGGTTGCACGTACAAAACACAATATTTTTAATCATGTGTCTTACCACTATCTTATCCCGGCCCATCAGGCCTTTGTCGCTTCTCTCTCTTCAGTTGTCATTCCTAAGACATGACAGGAAACTTTGGGTATCCCAGCCTGGACTCAGGCTATGAAGGAGGAGATATCAGCCTTGGACAAGAACCATATTTGGGATGTCTCTTTCCTTCCTCCTGACAAGAAAGCTATTGGCTCGAGATGGGTGTTTTCGGTCAAACAGAATCGAGAAGGGAAGGTCGAACGATACAATGCACGGCTAGTCACCCAGGGGTACACTCAGACTCAGGGAGTTGACTAGCGGGAGACTTTCGCACTTGTGACTAAGATGGATTCTATTCGGGTATTGTTGACATGCGCGGCTTGTATGGACTGGGATCTTCACAAACTGGATGTTAAGAACATGTTTCTCCATGGTGAGCTTGATGAAGAGGTATACATGAAATTCCCTCCTGAGTTCGTGAAAAAGGAAGTTGAAGGTCTTGTATGTCGGCTAAGGAGGTCCTTATACGGCTTGAAACAGTCTCTTAGAGCATGGTTTGACAGATTCCTCACGGCTATGCTCAAATTTGGGTACAAACAGACACAGTCTGATCACACTATGTATATTCGGAGACGTGATCCGGGTATTGTGGTCCTTATTGTCTATGTGGATGACATCGTGATCACTGGTAATGAATTAGAAGAGATTGCAAATCTCAAGCCTCTCTTATCTGCCGAGTTTGAGGTGAAAAACTTGAAAAGATTGCGATACTTTTTGTGTATTGAGGTGGCTACATCGGATCAGGGTATCTTAATATCTCAGCGGAAGTATGTTCTAGATCTATTGCAGGAGACCGGGATGTTTGGCTGTGTTCCTGCGAACACCTCGATGGAAGAAAATCATGGAATCAATGAAAACGATGACAATATCCGACAGATGTCTCACGCTGCCAGAGATTAGTTGAGAAACTAATATATTTATCTCATACTCGCCCCGATATTACTTATGCGGTTGGCATTCTGAGTAGATACATGCATGCCCCCAGGATCAGACATCAAGAGACAACATACCGTGTGTTACGGTATTTGAAGAAAACCCCTGGTCGTGGTCTTCTGTTCTCCAAAAACGACCACTTGGGGATTGAAGTGTTCACTGATGCTGATTGGGCAGGATGTCGCGATGATCGGAAATCTACAACGGGCTATTGTTCCTTTGTTGAGGAAACCTTGTGACATGGTGCAGTAAAAAGCAAAATGTGATGGGCAGATCGAGTGTTGAGGCGGAATACCACGCAATGTCACAAGGCATGTGTGAGGGACGATGGTTGTGTACTGTTCAACACGAATCGGGGTTTCCTGTAGCATTTCATTTTTCCTTGTTTTGCGACAGCAAGGCAGCGATCAGTATAGCCCATAATCCAGCTCAACGTGACAGGACAGCATGTTGAGGGGAACTGATACTTTATCAAAGATCACTTGGATAAACAAACTGTGGGCACACCATTCGTCCACTCTAACAATCAACTAGCAGATATGTTCACTAAGAGCTTGGGAAGTGATGCATTTATTGATGACATCAAAAGACTTCGAATGACCGACATCTTCCGTCCGACTTGAGGGGGAGAGTTGAGAAATACTCATTAGTATTTCCAAGTCAAGTATTTATTATTTTTATTATTATTCTTACGAGTATGTATATGTATGGGTTTTAGTCCCACATCACGAGTTTATGTTCGAGAGTCCCATGTAATAGTATAAATGGCCCTTCATGGATGAATAATACCATTAATCATTTTCTCCCGATCTAATTCAACTATCACTGTCAGCGTCCTTTATTCGTCTTTGGGGGCAGATATTTGGACAGATCTACGCGAACGCTTTCAACAACAAAAAATGCCCACGTATTTTCCAACTTAAGAGAGATTTGATGAGCCTTACACAAGGCAAACTCTCTGCTAATCAGTATTATACAAAGTTAAAATCGATCTGGGAGGAATTGGGGGAATACAAGCCAATCAGTTCTTGTACCTGTGGCAGGTCACGTCCCCTCCTTGATTATCAAAACATGGAATATGTCATGTGTTTCCTTATGGGTCTTGGAAGCAGTTTCTCATAGATTCGAGGACAAATTTTACTGATGGATCCCCTCCCTCCGATAAATAAAGTTTTTTCTCTAATTTTACAAGAAGAAAAATGGTGTGAGCTGGGTTCCATCTCATCCAACAGTGATCCACATCTTGCCTTTGTCGTGCATCACTCTACAAAGCCTGTTGAGGTTAGGACCAAATCTTTCAGGAAGGATCGACCCATGTGTGCATATTGTGGATTAATGGGACATACGAAGGACAGGTGTCACAAACTCCATGGCTATCCTCCAGGTTATAAGAAAAATTACTCTGCACCGCGGCCTACCAATCCAACAACCAATCAAGTTTCAGACACTATCAATATCGAACAGTTTTTCACACCTCAACAGTGTCAACAGATCATGACTTTGCTGCAAAATCAAAATCAAGCATCCACTGATTCTCGACTGGATGCCATTCCTCAACCTTCATCTTCGGGTTTGGTCTTTTCTACAAGTTTTGTCTTTATCAATCTCAAAAACATCTTGGATTTTAGACTCTGACGCAAGTTCGCATATTACTTTTGACATCAATTCCTTTTTATATATCGTTTCATAAATCTACCAAACAGTTTAATTGTTCCTGTACTAGCCACTGGCCGAGTTTGTTTAACTCCGGATTTAATTCTCGATGATGTGCTATACGTTCCATCATTATGTTTCAACTTACTCTCTGTCAGTGCCTTGTTATGTAATCTTGATTTCTCTGTTACTTTCTTTTCTACCTTTTTTGCGATTCAGGACATCAAACACTCCAAGAGGCTTGGCAAGGGTGATGTTGTTGCTGGGCTATATGTCTACTCTCCTGAATCAAGTCCTCTATCCATTGTTGGTGCTTCTATTACTGATGTTTCTATTCCTACTATTAATGTCAAAAAAACTTGTATGGCCAATTTATGGCATAATCACTTTGGTCACATGTCTGACAAAATTCTCAAACTACTAAGTGTGCAAGTTCCTTTTTCTATTTCTACAACTTTTTCTTCCATGAATCACATTGTTTGCCCTCATGCTAAATTTAAACGACTGCCATTCATTTCTCATAATCATCTTTCACCGTGCATTTTTGATTTATTGCACAGTGACATTTGGGGGCTCTTTCATCTTGATACTCATGACTTTGGTTGATGATTGCTCTCGATACATGTGGATTTACCTTCTAAATATCAAGGCCGAAGTTCCTGCTGCTATTAAGAAATTTTTCCAGGTAGTGCAAACTCAGTTTGGCCTTGTAATCAAGCGTTTCAGATCTAATAACGCCAAAGAGTTAGCATTAACGGACTTTTTTCAACAACTAGGGACTCTCCGTGATTTTTCTTGTGTTGAATGTCCCCAACAGAATTCGGTGGTTGAATGGAAACATCATCACCTTCTTAACATTGCTCAAGCTTTGTTTATCCAATCAAAAGTTCCATTATCTTCTTGGGGTGAGTGTGTCGGGACTGTTGCATTCCTTATAAACCGACTACCCACTCCACTTCTTCATGGACAGTCACCTTTTCATATCTATAATAAACAAAAACCTGATTATCACTCCACTAAAACATTTGGATGCATGTGCTTTGTTGTCACCCTTCATGCTCATCGAACAAAGTTTTCACCAAGAGCTATACCTGCCATTTTCGTTCGTTATTCACTAGGGTACAAAGGCTACAGGCTTTACAGTTTGGCAACACAACAATTTTTTGTATCCCGTGATGTTGTTTTTCATGAAACACAATTTCCATTTGACAATATCTCTTTGTCAACATTTCACATAGATCCTTTTTCCACCACCGTTATACCTTTACCTCAACTTCATTCTGTTGCCTACAGTATCACTTTCATTCACCCGGCCGCCACTCCACACATTTATTACCTGTTGCATCTCAAACTGATTCTGGTTCTTCAACTACTGAGATTGTAAGTTCTTAATCTAAGACGTTCCTCTCGTCAATCCCACCAGCCTGCATACCTGAAAGATTATACATGCTCTGCTATTCCATACCCTATCCAACAGTATTGCAGTTTGAACAAACTCAATCCATCCTACAAAGACTTTTGTTCTTCAAATTTCTGCCACGCCTGAACCGCAATTTTACCATCAAGCCGTTAAAATACCTGAATGGCGTCAGGCAATGGATGAAGAACTCAAAGCCATAGAGGCAAATAAAACCTGGACCGTTGTTCATCTACCACAAAACAAACGATGTATTGGATGCCGCTGGATATACCGGGTCAAATACAAGGTAAATGGCAGTATAGACCATTACAAAGCAAGATTAGTCGCCAAAAGGTACACACAACAAGCTGGAATAGATTTTTCTGACACTTTTTCACCAGTTGCCAAACTGACCTCTGTACGGGTTCTATTAGCCGTGGCTGTAGAAAAATCATGGTCCATCCAACAACTAGACATAAATAATGTCTTTCTAAATGGTGATCTACACGAAGAAGTTTACATGGAGTTACCTTTGGGATACCCTGTAAAGAAAGACAATATGGTTTGCAAGCTTCATAAATCAGTTTATGGTTTACGCCAGGCCTCTCGGCAAATGGTTTCACAAATTTTCCACAACTCTCTTTGGCTAATGGTTTTGTACAATCTAAAAATGACTACTCACTGTTTACATCCGGCTCAGGTTCTACTTTAGTCCTCCTACTGGTGTATGTTGACAGCATTGTTTTAATGTGCCTAATTTACCTTCTCTTTATCAAGTCCAGGACAAGTTAAAGAGCCTTTTCAAACTGAAAATTCTGGAAAATCTTAAATACTTTCTAGGGTTGAAAATAGCCCGTTCTTCCCGTGGCATTGTCTTATCTCAGAGATATACACCTTAAGCTTTCTTGAGGACACTGGATTTCTCAATTCCGAGCCTCTTCCATTACCAATGGATCTTAATCTCAAGTTACAGTCCACCGAGGGTGACCTTCTACCTGATGCTTCTTCTTACTGGCGGCTTCTTGGATGGCTAATGTATTTGACAGTTTCTCGACCAGACATTACTTATACTGTGCAGAAATTAAGCCAATTCATGTCTTCTCCACAAACCTCACATATATGCATGCAGCCTACCATCTTCTTCAATATCTCAAAAACAAACCAGGACAAGGTTTATTGTTCTCTTCCCAAAATAATCTCAGCCTTACCGCGTATTCGGACGCAGATTGGGGAAGTTGTTTAGACACCCGAAGATCCACCAATGTGTTCTGCGTGTTTTTGGGTGATTTACTTATATCGTGCTATTGCGTCATTGACCAGTGAAGTTGTCTGGTAACAACGACTTCTACTGCATTTTGAGATTGTTAGAAAAGCCCATGTAAAGAGCCCATTATTGGGCCCATGTTTTTATTGTTTTTCCTTCTTCTCCTCTTAGTCCCACATCATGTATAGGATTTCTTCTCTCCTTTTCCCTCCTATATATTTGTATTCTCTCTTTGTATTTAGACACACAAGCAATACATACAAGTTTTCAGCTCTTCCAACATGGTATCAGAGGGAGCGGTCCGGTCCCTGCGGTTTCCCATTTTCTAACCGCTCAGACCGCCTTCCTCCCCTATCCGCCGACTACTCTGCGGCCTCTCCTTTCCTACCCGCTTTTATCCGCGGGTTCCACTCCTCCGACTCTTCTCGTCGGCCTCCATGCAGTTTTCTCCTTTTCTAACCGCATCCTGTCTGCGGTCTACCCGCCTCTTCACCATCCCTAGTAGTCTTGGATTTGTGCACCACTTAGCCTACATTACATCAATTGGTAATAGAGCCAGGTTAGGCCACTTGCATGCTTTGTAGGGCTAAGGTTTTTAGATCAAGCATGTCAGATTTACTAGTCACTGAAGACCGAGAGGCGAGCTCGAATGCGGGTGCCTCTTTTACCAAGTTTCAACACCGTGTTCTAGATCATTTAGACGCTTTGGGCACCCAGTTTGACGACGTGCGTAATAAACTTTGTGAAAAAAATCTAAATAAAGAGATTTTATATTGCTCCAAAAGATAAATAATATAAGGGTATGTCCCCCTATTTATAGAAAACGGGGGAGAAGAGAGAGAATGCATAACGCATATCACATGCGAGTAGGTAGATAGATAAAACACAGTCCGCGCGGCCTGTCCGGTTAGACAGGCTAACCGCACGATTACACAGCTTGAGATGATAACCGGATTGCTCTAGTCTCTATCTGTCACGATTTAGCAGACAACTCCTGAGGCAACAGCTGCGGTTAGATTTAATCTAATCGCCAGACCATAACTGTGATAGCACTTGGGAACTGCCAAACTTCAACTGCGGTCAAGCCTTTACTCAGCTAACTTCCAGACCCGGTTCTAACAGAACAGCAGTAAGACGAGTCACCAGACCACCCTGCGGTTAACTCTTGCTGACCATCAGACTGTATTGCTGAACACCGATGCGGTTACAAAGGACAACTGTCAGACTGCCAAACCAGGTCACCAAAACTAGAGCCAGATCAATCAGGCAGGTAGACCGCTAAACCAAACCGACAGTCCAAATCAATTTATTCCAAATTGATTGGGAATAAATAGAGACAAATAGGTTGCTACTATCTCTTGGTATTCAAACTAAAAGGCTTTAGAAGTTCCCCATAACGACAAATAATAATGTTGAAGGTAATAATAGCATAATTTGTATGAAATCTCACTTGCTTGTCTAAATCAATACTACTCATAATTTGATGGACCTAGTCGCTCCAATAAGTCAAACGAAAATGCGCAATTAACAAGCGCGATACAATATGAGTGAAACTAAGACATAAAATGTGTGAGATAGTGCGTTGCAAACAAAATACAAAAATAAATTAAAATAAAGATGCAAACATGGGTAGCATCAATTGTCCCGGGTTTGAAAAAACTCGACCCCGTCGAGAATATGACGACACCCGTCACAGAAACATTCAGGCGCCAAACTGCGAAAAAACGTTGTCCTTGTCATAATGTCGTAGAAAGTGGAACAAATGAAGGTCTTGTCGTTGTTGCACATCAACTGAGGGCATAACCCCTTTCCTGAAAGACATGGGAAACCAAACTCCAATGGAAAAAGATAACTCCCGGTGATAAAATCAATCATGAGGTTGTAGTTTTCCAAAGTTGCTCGCAAACCGTTAGTCATAATATTATGCAAAAAATGTAAATGATCAATAAAAATCAGAGCAACAAATATGAGATAATCTTGAAGTGGGACAGACAGTGGAATGAACAAACGGGGTGAGAAACAAAACAGGAAGTAAGAAAGATTGACTTGTGGAATCCTTAAATCATACGGTATCATATGTACTCCTGCTAGACATCTCTGTGCGTCTACAAATCCAAGACCAAATACCGCAATGACAACACTCGTGAGAATCCAACTAGCGCGACAAATTTTAAAAAGGTTCTCAAATTTATCATTTAAAACCAACCAGAGGAATCTCTTAAATCGAGTGTTCCTCTGATGAAGAAACAATCTAGGGACTGAGTTAATTCTCCTACTGCGACTACGCTTAGAATGTTTAAATTCAAGCCCACTCATAACTGTAGGATAATGCAGTGAACTAAAAGTGTGATAACCTAAAACAAAATCTACATGAGGTGGTTCGAATGTCTCACTAGAATCAAGTGCGCCTTCCTGGAGTAGGGATCCAGGTAGAAGTGCGGCACTAAATAAAAGTGTAGTGGTAACTAAGGAAGATGAGAGAGATGATGACGAGGTCCTCCCAGGAGCCTTAGGTACAAGACTATTCTTCTGGGGAAGAAGAACAATTTTGTGCCCGCACTGATCAAAGGAATGGGAGTTCCTCACACCATCATGCACGACGCGCCTATCGTACTATCATGCTCTACATAGCAAGATATGTCAAACATCAATGGGGGCAACATCACATAGGACAGAATCCTGATACACATTCCCGATAGAGAACTCTACGAGACAACGATGAGTAACGGGCATAGTCATGTGACTATTAACCCCAGATAAGTGGTAGGGTCGCTCCAAGGGGCGCATCTCGAGTCCTAACTTTTCAACCATACGTTTAGAAACGAATTTTTCATGTTACTGCTATCAATAATGATAGAAAAAAAATGTCCTTGAATGCGTGCAGTAGTGCAAAATATCTCGTGTCTCTGACAATCATGCTCAGTGGTCTCACGAGGGGTAATCAAACTATATCAAAGGACACAAACTAAGTGTTCAGCTTGTTCTCCCTCGACCTCAATAACGTTATCAGACTCGGGCTCGGGCTCAGGTTTGGATTCATTAAGGAAGACCTCATATTCTGGTGCACGCCCATCAGAGGAATCCGTAATTGTGACAAAGTAGCGTCGCGGACACTCAGAAGATTTGTGCCCGGGCTCCATACACTTGAAGCATTGGAATACTCCAGTGTTGGGCTTGGATCCCATGGGCTCCTTACCTCAGGGTGAGGACAGTGGGAGGAGCCGGGGTCTCAGTAGTAACATGAGGATGGGAATCAGAATTCTTAGAGGTGGGTGCAGTGATGGTGCTGCTCGAGGAGGGTGTATCAGTAAACCTATGCCCTGATGTCCTCTTCTGAAGTGAGGCCTCGACTCTTCGTGCTCGACTAGACACTTCACCCAAATCTCTAAAGTCGTGCAATTCTAACCCATCCCTTATGGCATAGCGGAGCCCGTTCAGGTAACGGGACACCGTTATAGCGTCCTACTCGTATAAGTCTAACCTAGATTGCAACACTAAGAACTCGTGGGTGTACTCATCCACGGAGAGCTTGTCCTGTCGAAGGTTGTGGAACCTTCGATACAGAGTTTGCATATAGTCCGGGGGGGGCATATCGCTTCCGCAATTGCAACTTAAACTCTACCCACGTGATAATAGGTGCTACACCCAAAGTGTATCGGGTACGCTCAAGTTGAACACACCATACTAGAGCTGGTCCTTTAAGGCGAAGGACAGCATACTCGACTTGCCGATTCACAGGCATTTGTTTCCACGCCATGAACCTTTCCACACGCTCATAGATATTTTTTAAAAAAATAAAGAAAATGTTTCCCTTTTTTTTAAAACAATTTTTTTTAAAACAGGATCGTTCGATTCACAATAGGAGTGAATCGAGCCGCTCTGATACCAAACTGATGCATTCCTAGATCTGAAATTGGTTTTAAAATAAATAAATTTGTGATGTCGTCTAACAAAATAAGGCGGATTCAGTGGTTGCCCACAAGTATGCTTAATTGGTAGCCGGCCTAGAATTCATATACGCGCAAGAGAGTTATCGTCCGTACGTATTTGACCTTTTATTCATTTCTTCCACAAACGTCACAAGAGTAAAAAAACAGAGAGTGGGAAATTAACCACAAACAAGAAAATGTTGATCTAGGCAAGTAAGCGCTCTTTTAAATCAAATATAATTTAAACATAATAAAATACTAGTCAATCTGAGGAGATGGGGTAAAGAGGTATACCATAGGTTGACAGGTAAACTTCGGGGAGCAACTGGGAGAGGATCCGGCTCTGGAAAATGGAAGGAAGCCGCACAGGAGGCTTGCGGGAGAGTCGTCCGGCTGCTGGTGGCTCGTCGCCGCCCGGAGCTGCTGGAGAGGAGCTCGACAGAGGTAGTCGGGCCCCCAGGAGACTCTTTCAGGGAAGGTCGAGCAGGTGGCGGCTCTAATGGTGCAGAGCCGGCGAGCTGGGCAGGAATCAGCGATGGGGACGATTCTCCAGTCAATAGACACCGGAGGGCAGGTCGCCGGAGGAGTTCGAGTCCTCAGGAAGCTCCGTCAAAGGCTGGTGGGCTGTAGTCGATCCGGGAGGAGCGGATCCGCCGATCCCGACGGCGGACGAAGTCCGGGAGTTCGGAATCCCGGCCGGCAGACGGTGGAGGACAACTCGCCGGGGCCTGGGTAGGGCTCCGGCGGCGGTGGCGCGGGCTGGTGAGGGCCGGGAAGGCGGCGTCGGGAGAAACAGATGGCGGAGGCAGCGGTGGGAGTTAGGGAGAGTTGAGAAATTTGACTCTGCTCTTCCGATATTCTCCAGCTGCCATTGACGGAACAGAGGATAGGTTTTAGGCAAAATCATCAACAGTCCATCAACTTTTATGGCTTTATGAAATCAGTCCTACAAATTATAAAATCAAGAAATCAGTTCTCACCTTTATCAAAATGCTGAAATCAGTACTAGTTAACGGAAAATACTAACGGAAAGTAACTTAATTGATGATCATAAACTTAAAATTTAACAAAATAGCCTCATTTGATTTTAAATTTTTAAAATAACATCATATTAGCATAAGGCTCCATAACATCATACCTCCAATATTAACATTCTAGTGCAGCACAATCATTATTAACGTTCAGGCGGAGCTCGGGGATGAAACTGTTGTCGTTCCCACAATCACTTGCAAGCATGCTTGACCGTGGATAATAAAGCTTCTTTTGGCAGGACGACGGAAGGGAAAAATTTCACAGTGAAAAACTAAAACCCTAAATCATTTTATTCCTTTCATTTCTTAAACGGTGAAAAACTAAAATTTCATATGATAATTTCATAACATAGAAATATATTATGCAGTTTGACAAAACCGAGCAAGACCTGTGATAAAAAGTAGCTTACATAAAACCTGAAAATAAGAGCTAAAAGCTTGAGGAAAAAAAGATTTGCGGTAAAAAAGACAAAATAAAAGCTTAAAACATTGGAAAAATGATCTACACATTCAATGGAACAGGAATCAAAAATAGCTTACATAAATTTGGAATACGAAGGTTTGACAAATAAAATAAAAAAATCTGCAATCGAGCATGATTTGGAAGATAGAATCTGGAAGTATCAGTTGCAACAAAACAACTAAAACAGCAATATCGCGGAGATAATTTTTCTAAACAGCAAGTATCGCAGGAGAACAGGACTCTTCTTCAGCAGTAGGTCTCGTTGCCGGAAGTATGTCTCGTCCCCAGTAGTAGGTATCGTCGCTGGCTGCAGGTCCGACGGCGGTAGATTTCAAATGACTGTGGTTGCAGTAACTCTCGAGAATGGGGGAAGGAACTCGCGCAGATGAGGGAAGACATCTTAGGGTTTTTGTTTTAGATTAGGTTATTTTTAAAATAATGAAAGATTTACCTTTTTGCCCCTAGCATTTTGAACGGAAATGTTAAATGGGACTGTTTTGAAGCTTTAGCTAAAGACTAGGGACTAATTTCCAGCATTTAAATCTTTAGGGACCAATTTCAAAAAGGAGAAGAACTTTGGGGACTGATCTAAGGGTTTTGCCTAGGTTTTATAAAGTTTTTTTAGGTTATAGTTTAAGGCAATTGTTACGGGCAAATCGAAATTAGATACGTGCAAACTAATTTTACGTGCAGATCAAAATATTATAAGTGCAGATCAAATTATTACGTGCAAACCGAAATTTAAGTTTAGAAATAATCATGTTAAAATATTAGAATTTGAAACAAAGCTTAATGATGAAAGTACTAAAAATGTAACATTAAACTTTGAATTACAAAATATAATAAAATTGAAAAAAATTTAAATCATCATGTAACTCTTCTTCTTGTTCCAATTTTAGCTTGAATTTTTGCATCTGTCAAAAAAAATCAAACTTTTAAGATTTATCATAAATGTAAGTTAATTGAATATGTGGCTACTTTATAGTACCTGTAGTCCCAAATTTGTGAAGGAAAATATGTTTTACTTCAAGTTTAATGAAATGTATTATAAGCTCATTTTGACATCTGTAAAATGTATATTTTTTAGTAAACAATATCAAAAAAATGAAGTCATAAAACTTTACATCTTTGAATTTAATGGTTACCATTACTCAGCAATCTCTTCATGATATCCCCTCCAAATCGAGATCGTTGGAGGAAGTGGACTATCATTCCTCATCTTCAGTTGTACGAAATGATTTCCATGAATGAATCTCATGAATAGTGTTCTTCGAACAGCCGGAGGTGGTGAATGCAATGGCAAGAAAGTGAAAGATTGAAACATGCTGAAGTGGACTACTGCAATATTATAGCAAGAAGTATTAATCAATCTCATATCAGGCATGGTCATCCACTTATCCAAAGGAGCGGGAGCAACTATACAGTCCAAGGAATTTTGCAATTCAATTCTTCTCGTCGTTCCAAAAATAACATCATATAAGATATTTTTTTGTTGTAGTTCCCTTGATAGATCATTGCGCACTTGTAACCAATCATCCCCTATTTCCATTCCGTTGATGATTACCCGATAGCCACAATGTCCATCTCCTAAAACATCCACGACATCAAAAATATAGTCCCTTATGTATGCTGGCATTTCTTTTCGGACTACTTTTAAGAATCTTTTTTCGGAAACTGCTTCCTTTTTGGTGGGACGCATTGATCTCATTTTCAATGATAACTGTTCACTCTTCAAAACATGTTCAAATGATGATGGATCATGTTTTGTCGATTTAAAATAACTTGTAAACTTCTTGTAGCTTCCTTTAGGTCGACCCTTCGTTCTGGTTGGTAAAGAAAACTCCAATGTTTGAGTAGAATTAGGATCCATAAGCTCGCGAAGTTTTCTTTTTATCTCTTGTTTTTGAAGATCAGAAGTGTTATTATATCTCCTTAGTATACCTTCAATTTCCACATCGATTTTACTGTCTGCTTTATTTTCTTCCTTAATATCTTGTTCTTCTTTAATTTCATGCAAAGTAAGTTACTTCCAGTGGTCATGTATCATCGATAATGGAAAAGTGTTATTATGTCTTATGTGCGACAACAAATTGTGTACACAAGGAAGTCCCAAAGTATATTTTATTGTATGTGTGCACTCCTCAAATGAACCATGATCGGTCCTTGCCCTGAATTCTTCCTTTTTGATGTACTCCAAAGCTGTGATAGAAATATACCCAACTAGATCAGAATACAAAGATGAACTAAACTCCCCGTTCGTCTGAATAGTGCTTTGTCCAAAAGACCGCTTAATTTCTGTGTGTTGTAAGTTAATCATCTGATCAAAAGTTTTCCAAATAGTAGCAAGATTTCCAATTGACACCTCCAAAAATTTCTTAAGCTGGCTATGACTACCTTCAACCCGATTAGTTATAGAGTTACCCAAATGTAAATGCATGTCGACCCAAGCAGCAACAAAATATTCTTTATACGGAGTTATCCAGGTAGCGACGACATATGAATAAACTTATGGATATGCAATCTCATACTCGGTTTTCATTTCAAGAAAGGTTTGATAGAAATCAAATTCTCTTGGAGAATCTACTAATTGTTGTCATTTATCATTGAAGTTTTCTCATTCTTTACCCTTTTTGAATTCATTTTTGCAATGCGCCAAAATATTCCTACTTATATGAAATTTACACAAAATATTTTTGGCTCCCGGAAAGACAACTGTAATTGCATTCATTAATGATATCTCTCTATCAGTTACCAAAACACATGGTAATTCCTTTTGGTCTAAAATAGTTCTAAAACATTCAAGAGCTCATGTATAACTTGTTTCTACTTCGTTTGACATGAATGCAAATGCCGCATAAAATGAACGATTGGTTGAAGTAACACGAACTATGCATAGCAGTGGTAGTTTGTACATATTTGTCTTGTATGTGCAATCCAATAAATACACAGACGAAAACATTTTACATAACTGAATTGATACTGGATGAGCTAAAAATAAACTTTCCAACTGATTAGTGTCAACATTTACTTTGTTGAAGCTAACATAGCCACCATTAGTGATACATTTGTGTAAAAATTGTATTTGAGTCCCCCCATCCAATTCTGTTCTTTGCATCTTCGCTCTTTTATTATAACTAGTTCTCATTACAGTGGTGTTCGAAGGATCTCTCTTCTTCAAAGTCGATAGAATCTTTCTAGGTTTTACCTCGGCCACAAACATTTCCTCTACAATATTTTTCCCATTTTCATTTAGATTACCGGCATAGGAATGAGCTTCTAGATGAATCATTTCATGGTTGTGCACTCCACACTTCACTTCAAGAGTCCACTCATTTATGTGTGCATGTTTTGACCTTTTAGTGAAAACAGACAACCACACCTCTTTGTGCTACTTCTTCACATATTTTTCCTTACTCATCCTTTACCTCGTTGTTCCTCACGATAAAAACCAGCTCTATCACAATCCAATAGAACCCTCGGTTTAGGCCGGCTTGTAAGCTTATCGGCACTTTGAATAGTTACAACAAATCTCAATCCCTTTGCAACCTTTTGGGCCCACAATATTAACTCCTCCTTTAATTCAAAACACAGTTTTGTGACACAGTGTGCTCCAACATCAACTTGTGTGGTTTGCGACGATTCAACGCATGTCAACAATTTAATATTTTCCAAACTCATTTCAACAAACTATAACAAATTGAGCAAACTCGGATTTTTTGCACCTAATATAACAACACAATCAAAAATAGGATGAAGCAAACTAACTTAGATTCTAACTTATTTAAACATTCACAAATTCAGAGTGAGACTGAATACCTCAAACAAATGCAAGAATCAGTCCAGTTTGAAAGCGATGAGTGAGAAGGAACATCGTTGAACTACATTCAAAATGAAAACATCATTTAGATCAAACAATAACAGAGCTACCAAATGCAATGTGCATCTTTTATAACTGAACTCAAACCAATGCAATAATAACAGAGCCCATGTTGTGGGGAGAGGCAACAAAGAAGGGGGTTGTTCCCAATTACCTTGAATCCAACTGGATGATCGCTCGACGACAAAGAATAATGCCCTAAGCTCGCCGACGGATGCTGGAGATGGTCGATTCTGGAGCAGACATTCCGGGCGGCCCTAAGCCCTAAGAAAAAATAGGAGAGATGCGGTAGTGCGGGGAGCGGCGGTGTGGGGAGCTGCAGTGTAGGAAGTGCCAAAAATCTGGAGAGCGGCGGTGCGAGGAGCGTTGGTGCGGGGAGCGGCCGGATCAGGCGCCAGGAGAAGCGGGTAAGGGGCGGGAGTGGCGGTGTGGGGAGAGGTTGTGTGAGGAGTGTCGAAACCAGCCGGAGGTGGTGCGGGAACGTTGGTACGGGGAGCGGCCGGATCGGGCGCCAGGAGAAGCGGGGAAGGAGCGGGATGGGGCGCTAGGCGAAGCGGGGAAGCGGCGGGATCGGCTTACGGGATGAGGGGGAATGGTTTGCCCTGAGCCATTCTATTAGGGTTGATAAAATAAGTATTTAATATTTTTTTAAATTTATTTTTTGGTTTGCACCTATCCAAATTCGGTTTGCCCATATCAGTCGCCTAGTTTAATCAATGATTTTAATGGGGGAAGAGTTTCAATGGTTAAAGACAGCTGTAGGAATCAAGTTGGGGGGTTTCATTCTGGCAAAAGCCGGCTGGAATTAAGAGGGGGGTTCAAGTTCCAACTAATAATCTGATCCCAATTTGATTGGGAATAAATGGAGACAAAAAAGTTACTATTATCTCTTGGTATTCAAACTAAAAGACTTTAGAAGTTCCTGAAAACGACAAATAATAATGTTGAAGGTAATAATAGCATAATTTGTATGAAATCTCACTTGCTTGTGTAAATCAATACTACTCCTAATTTGACGGACCTAATCATTCATGATCTTATTGGTCGGTCACTCCAATAAGTCACACAAAAATGCGCAATTAACAAGCATGATACAATATGAGTGAAACTAAGAAATAAAATGCGCGAGACAGCGTGCTGCAAACAAAATACAAAATAAATTAAAATAAAGATGCAAACATGGGTTGCATCAACTTTCTACTTGCAAGTCACCTCACAGTCTCGTCGGGGTCGAGCTCTTTCAACCTCGAGAGAATTGATGCAACCCGAGATGCATCATATGTTATTTCCCGCATTTTATTTTGTGAGTCGCGCATGTTTTCGCTCACATTTATTTTTGTTATTGTTTTGCACGTTACTAGCACATGTATCTTGTTTTGCGCATGTCACTCACGCATGTTTGTTTGGCTTATTGGTGTGACCGACTGTTGGAGCTAGGTTCACTAATTAGGATGAGTTTGACCCATATTGTATACCCAGGGTCAAGTGTATGAGTCCTAGAGTTTAGGCTAGTCATTAGGTTCAACCTTTATGGACCAGCCAGCAGAAGACTTCAGGAGACTCAAGACTTCGAAGAATTCAGAGTTAAAAATATCAGTTTGAAATTCTTCGAACTCGGCTCGACGATTGTCGATCATCGATCGTAGATCGACGAACTCAAAATTAATTCTCTGAGTTGAGCTCGACGATATTCGAGCTCAGGTCGATGAATTCTGGAGTTCAACTTCAACATTTTATTTCCAATTTACTTTCGCTGAACTCAGCTTGACGAAGACAGATTCTCAGCTCGACGAACTTGGAACACGAATTTGGAAAGTTATCTCTGGAATGTAGTTCGCTGAGCTCAGGTCGATGAACAGGATTTCTCAGGCTGACGAAGAGAATTTCTCAGCTCGACGAACTTGGATCTCTGGTCGACGAAATCTGTTCAGAGCTCGACGATTTCTGTGCAGTGCCAGACTTAGAGTTTTTCCTTATTTCTGTCCTTATTTTCTATATTATTTAACAGTAATTCTCTGAGTAATTAATGCTCACGTTCTCCTGAATATAGTCGTTATTTGCAGTATTAATTATGGTTTTCATCAGGGTTAATTACTGTTGAAGTTGGTGACCGGGCGGTCTGGCAGTCTGGCTTGGCGGGTTGATGACTGCGCGGTTTTGATGTTATCCTTCAGCGGTTTGGTTGCTGTGTGTTGCTGTCTGAGGTCCAAGCGGTCTATCGGTTTGTCTCTGGCGACTTGGAGACCGGACGATCTAGCGGTCTCCCATGGCGATCTCTCTCTCTCTGATAGTTGCCGAGCGGTTAGCCCTTCTGTCTAATTGCGCGGCTTGTGCGGTTTGTGTCTGTATAGTCCGCTTGTGTCCTGTAAATTTTTAGTCTCACATCTCTTATTTGTATTCTCTCTTCTCTCCTTCATTCTATATAAGGGAGGTCATACCTTTGTAATAGTTACCTTTTTCGGATAATAAAGTTTCAGTTAAACCACTTCTGGTTTATTTTTGTTCGTCTTTCACATGGTATCAGAGGACTCGATCTTCTCCTCCTGATCTTGTGCGCCTTCCCTGTCCGCGCGGCTTGCTTCACCCGTTTGCGCCCTGTCCGCGCGGCTACTTTCTCTCCTTGTCGTTGCCCTCTGTGTGCGTGACCTCTTTATTACCTGTGCTACGTCGCCGTAACCTATCGTCGCGACCTGTTGCCATGTTTGGTCTTTGCTTCTGTTCACGCGGACTGTCTTCTAGCCGCTCAACTTCTATCCCTCTACTTGAGTCTGCGGCTTGGTCGTGGATTTTCTGGCCGCTGGTGTCTGCCATCGTGACCGCTGCAGCTGTTCTTCTTCCTATCCGCGCGGCTTGTTTCCTAACCACCCTACTTCCCGTTGTTTGCTCCTATGGCTCTTTCTGATGCTTCTAATGCCACCACTCCTGCCACCACCCCTGTTGCCAATCCAACCCCGCCTCTTCCACCTACTCCTTCCGGGAACCTTAACACCGTTTCCAAGCTTGTTGGCTCCAACTACCCGGATTGGAGCATCTCTTTCACCTTTCTCCTACGCTCGCAACGCAAACGCCACCATCTCATTGATGACCCTCCTCCTACCACCTCACCTCTCTTTGATGACTGGGATGCGAGTGACGCAGTTGTGCGTACTTGGCTCGCTAATAGCCTATCTGATGAGTGCCTTCCCGTCATCCGTCATGATGAGACGGTCAAGGCCGCTTGGCTTCATCTTGCCGCTCTGTACTCCAAGGGGGCTCAGACGTCCTGCATCTATACGTTGTATGCGGACCTCTTTGCCCGTCCTACCTTGTCTCCTGCTGCTGAGGCTCTTGGGGCTGAGATTCTTCAGAATCGCCCCTTTTCTGCGGATTTGGCTTAACACCACAAGCACTTCCCGGAGCTTCTGGTTGTGTGTTATCTGCTCCGGCTTCCTGATACTTATGACATGATCCGCCAGCAAATTCTGGGTGAGGCGGAATCTCCTACCTTAGATGCCACCGCTGCCCGCATCGCCGCTGTCACCTCTCTCCTTCAGCGCCCACTTCTGATCGCTCCTCCTCCATCAGACAACTATGCTCATCAAACTCAGCGGAGTGGCTCTGGTAGCCGTAGTCACCAGTCCGGCGGACGTGCTTCTTCCCGCTACCTCTGCTCTCACTGTGGCCGCACCAGACATACTTCCGAACGCTGCTGGATGAAGCATCCCCATCTTCGACCCTCCGGTGACTCTTTCACCTCCTCTTCCAAGCTGTCTGTCTCCGTGGTCACATCCTCAGGTAGTGCCCACGTGGTGACTCAAGGTAAATGGCTTATCAGCATTGGTGCAACTAATCACATGACGACCAATTCTCAATGCTTCTTTCTACTCGAACAGCATGATCGGTTGCCCCCGGTCCTCGTTGCAGACGGTTCTCCCTCCCCGGTTCATTGGTCGGGAGTGGTTCATGCTACTCCGTGCCTTCGACTAGCGGACACTCTCTATGTGCCCAAGTTTCCATGCAATTTATTGTCAGTTACCTATTTATGCAAGCAGCTTCAGTGTTCTGTGACGTTTACTCCGACTTCTTGTTCTTTTCAGGATCCGAGCTCCCAATGGACGATTGCTACTGGGACTGAGAGCGGCGGCCTCTACTTCTTCGACCACATTTCTGCCTTGTCCGCCTTCTCATCTTCTTATCCGGATCTTCTCTAGTGGCATCTCCGCCTCGGTCATCCTCTACCACGGCTTTTACACCAGCTTCTCCCCCACCTCACTCCCTCCAGTACTCCTCTCCATTACGACGCTTGTCAACTCGGCAAGCATCACCGTTCCTCCTTCCCGCTGAAGCAAGGTCGGGGCTCTACTCGTCCGTTTGATCTTGTCCACTCCGATGAATGGGGACCTGGTCCTACCCTCACCATTGGTCGGGGTAGTTCTTATTTTGTAACCTATTTTGATGATTTTTCTAGATGTACTTGGGTGTATCTCTTACGAGATTGCTCTGAACTTTTTGATGTATGACTCTCTTTTTATCAATTAATTAAAACTCAGTTTGGTGTTTGTATTAAAATATTTCGCTCCGACAATGCTAAAGAATATCTGAGTCATGCTTTTACCTCTTTTTGTGTGCAACTTGGCATTATTCATCAAACTAGCTGTGTTTATACCTCCCAACAAAATGGGGTGGTGGAACGCAAAAACCGTCACCTCCTCGATGTCGCTCGCACTTTGATGACCCAGATGCATGCCCCTCGCTCATATTGGGGCTATGTTATTCTACTTGCTAGCTACCTCATCAATCGTCTTCCCTCCACAGTTCTCCATGGGAAAACCCCATTCTCCATTCTGTATCTGGGCAAGGAGCATTTCCCTCTCCCTCTCCACATCTTTGGGTGCACTGCATTTGTGCATACCCCCTCTGCCACCCGTGATAAGCTATCCCCTCGCTCCACCAAATGTGTCTTTTTGGGGTACTCCACCACTCAGAAAGGCTACTGTTGCTTTAACCCCGTTCTTCGTCAGCAGTTCATCTCCGCTGACGTTACCTTCTTCGAGAATGCCTCTTACTTCTCGGATGACTCCTCTTCTCTTCCCCCAGCTTCTGATTCTCCTGCTATTCTCTTCGTTCCCGCGTCTCCTACTACGATATCCACACCTACACCATCTCCGTCCACTCCTCTCCCTCCACCTCTCTCTCCCACTTCTCCGCCATCGTCTCCCTCATCTCCGCCGCCGTCGCTCTCTCCTCCCGGGCCAGCTCTCTCTGCCACGGATGCTCCGGATGCCGAGGGACCTGCCGACTTGGATCTTCCTATCGCTCTTCGCAAAGGGGTGCGGATGTGTACCCTACACCCCCTTGCTGTTGTTGTTTCATATGATCGTCTTACCTCTTCTCGCAGGGCCTTTGCGTTGGCTATCTCTGCCACTGCCACGCCTCGTTCCTACCAGGAGGCCCTTGTTATTCCTCACTGGAAGTTGGCCATGGATGAGGAAATGGCGACCCTCACGGAGCGGGGTACCTGGACTCTTATTCCTCCTCCCTTCGGTACTGATGTTGTTGGGTGTCGCTGGGTCTTTGTGGTCAAATTTGGCCCGGACGGCACAGTGGACCGTTATAAGGCTCGCCTTGTTGCTAAGGGTTTTACGCAGACCTATGGGGTTGATTACCTTGACACTTTCTCTCCCGTGGCCCGTCTCAGCACTATACGAGTCCTTCTCTCTATGGCGGTCAAACGAGATTGGTCGATTTCCCAGCTGGATGTAAAAAATGCCTTCCTTTATGGTGATCTTCAGGAGGTCGTCTACATGGAGCAACCTCCTGGGTATGTTGCTCAGGGGGAGACACGAGTATGCCGACTGAAGAAGGCAATCTATGGCCTCAAGCAGAGCCCTCGTGCTTGGTTTGACAAGTTCAGCGGCATCGTGGCGGCCGTTGGTTTTGCGCGCAGCTCTGCCGATCACTCGCTATTTATTCGCAAAACCTTCTCGGGACTGGTGGTTCTTGCTGTGTACGTCGATGATATTCTTCTCACTAGCGATGATTAAGAAGGGGTAGCCTTGACAAAGCGGCATCTTCGTCAACATCTGGTCACGAAAGATATTGGCTCTCCAAAGTACTTTTTTGGGATCGAAATCTCTCGGAAGCCCAACTCCTTAGTCCTCTCCCAGCGTAAGTATGCCATTGATCTATTAAAAGAAGCAGGATTGACTGGAGTCAAACCTGCCCGATGCCCCATGACAATTGGAGAAGACAAAACCTGGACAGATGATTCGCCTCTTCTTTCAGATACTACGTGGTACATGCGTCTAGTTGGTAAGCTCATATATCTCACAGTGACCAGGCCCGACATTTCCTATGCTGTGGGCAAGGTGAGTCAATTCATGCAAGCACCTAGGGAGTGTCATCTACAGTCCGCCTTGCGGATCTTGGAGTATGTCAAAGTAGCGCCTGGGAAAGGATTACTCTTTCAGAAGAATGGTCATCTGAGGGTTGAAGCATACTCAAATGTGAGTTACGCTGATGACAAAGGAGATCGCAAGTCTACCTCCGGTTTCTGCACCTTTGTTGGGGGAAATCTGGTAAGCTGGAAGAGCAAGAAGCAGTCTGTTGTTTCCAGGTTCAGTGCTGAAGTAGAGTATCGGAGTATGACATCGACCACTTGTGAGTTAAAATGGCTACGGGCTCTCATGCTGGATTTAGGAGAGGTCTACAACCATCCTCTACCTATGTTCTGTGACAACAAGGTTGTCATATACATCTCCAAAAATCCGGTCTTCCATGAAAGAACCAAGCACATTGAGGTCGACTGTCATTTCATTCTTGAAGAGATTTTGAAGGAACAAATTTGCACTCCCTTCGTCACTTATGATAAAGAGCTGGCTGACATCTTCACCAAGCCAGTATCCACCTCGTTTCTTCATATTTGTGACAAGCTGGGCATGATCGATATATATGCTCCAGCTTGAGGGGGAGTGTTGAAGTTGGTAACCGGGCAGTCTGGCTTGGCAGGTTGATGACCGCGCGGTTTTGATGTTACCCTTCAGCGGTTTGGTTGTTGTGTGTTGCTGTTTGAGGTCCAAGCGGTCTATCGGTTGTCTCTGGCGACTTGGAGACCGGGCGATCTAGCGGTCTCCCATGACAATCTCTCTCTCTCTCTCTGATAGTTGCCGAGTGGTGTTGGGTATTGTATCCACAATTACCTGGATTTGAGGAAGCCACCTGTCAAGCTAAGATGAATTCACAATGTATTTGATGAAACCTCTTAAGTTGTGCTTGCAGTTATTCCACGCTAAGTGCACACCAATGTCAGGGTGCAGTAGGTCAATATACACGGGTCTGCACGACGTAATCCCTCGTTGAGCAGATCAGTGTGTTGGCCTACGTGTACTCTCTCTATTGGAGTGCACTTACTTTCAAGTACAGGGCTGTAACTATGCAAGAGCAGACAAGGAGCAAGGATGGGTCAAGGAGCAGCTCTTGGGTGGAATGACGAAAAATCGTCTAAGTATAAATCGACGAGAATCACCAAGTGATTCTCGCCGATTCGGCGAGAATCACTAGTGATTCTCGCCGAATCGTCGAGAATCATTAGTGATTCTCGCCGACTCTTTCCGGCTACCTCAATGCGGTGCCAAGTAAGATTCGGCGAGAATCACTAGTGATTCTCGCCGAACCCATCGTTGAGCAGATCATGGCCAAGTAATATTCGTCGAGAATCAACAAGTGATTCAGCGAGAATCACTAGTGATTCTCGACGAATCGTCGAGAATCACTAACTGATTCTCGCCGATTCGTCGAGAATCACCTTCGATTCTCGCCGATTTGGACTTGGGCATTTTTCTGGAAAAAGCTGGACCGGATTCTGCCGCTGGCACTGTTTTGAACCGGATCTAGGGTTTCTTCTGGTGGGACCCATAACGGTCATAAAAGATTATTTCACTGTATAAATACACGGGTATTTTTGAACAGTAAGGCAGCAAAGAAGAAAAGATATACACGAGCCGCGACGTGACCTAGATCGCGAGTTCCGCTCCGCCGCCGCCGCCGTCGCCGCTCGAGAGAGTTGTTCGCCGGTCTTGATCGTGGGTTCTTCCAGATCTCCCGTCGACAGAAGCTTAGCCTAGCTTAGCGTCTCACGTGTCTAACCGGAGATCCCTTGTCTCTTGATTTGTTGATCGGGAAAACCTTCCCCGTCCGAATCGATCGAGACGATTGATCCTAATGTGACCGTTGGAAGACCTAGCTAGCTTAGCTACGAAGTTTGGATCTCCAAAGTACAGCAGCCGCACACCGTTGTCGCCGCCGATCCCGCGAACCAAGCCGCCGCCCATCTTGCTACCGCCGATTCCGGGGAGATTCTCTCCAAGAGAGATCTAGGGTTGTGGACTCTTCGTGACTTCAAGAACACGCCGTTAACGAAGAGGGACACCTTAGTCTCCAAACGTAGTTTGTATTTCTTGTACATTCTAGTTCTTTTTTTATTGTAAAGGAACGTTGGTTCCGAGTTGTAAGGGTTGGGTGCAACCCGTGTTGTGGGAGTTTTGACTCCTACGTGTGGAAGGGTTCCTTCCGATAGTGCATGGATTGGATTTCAATCCTGTTGGTGAAAAGACCGAGTCGTCCCTTGTTGGGAGATAGGTCGAAGGGGGAAAGTGGATGTACCCAAATCAGGGAACCACTATAAATTGCTTGTGTACTCTCTGTGCTGTGCTGTTTTGTTTTCTTGTGCAGGTACAATTTTAAATTCCGCAAAAACGCTGCACGTCACCTATTCCCCCCCCCCCCATAGGTGAAGATAGTTGACACTAGGTGGACTTTCAAGTGGTATCAAAGCGAGGTTGCTCATCAAAAAGGTTTACACCTTGATTAGTATCCTGCCACCAGTGTCAGAAGCATGGAGCTGGATCATGAGATATCGCCACTAAGACTCCCCACATGCACAAAGGAGTATTATCCCGTCTGGAGGATGAGAGTGTCGTATCATTTGGAGGCTATCGATCCTCGAGCATCTTTCATCCTGGAAGAGGGTCCTTTTATTCCTATGAAGACCTCCGACTCTGGAAAGAATGTCCAAGTGCCCAAGTGCATTGCTGAGATGTCGGAGACGGAACTTTCATTATTTAATTTGGACAAGAGGATTCGTCAAATTATCATGGATATCTGGTCTGGACCTTCTCGCTCTAGATTGGAAAAATGTGGGTCGGCTAAATCTATGTGGGTAATGATCTCAGAGCTGATGGGGGGATCAAAGGAAGCTGGGATCTGCTGTCAACTAGAGGATGAAGCCTATGTGGGGGTCCTCGCCTCTGAAGATGAAGGCAAGGATCAATCGGATAACATCAGAGCTCCAGTGTCCTTGTTAGAGTCTGAAGAAGAAATTGAGGAGAGCAGTTCTGATGAGGCTGACAAACCGGTCACTGGCGCTAGTGACCACTACACTGAAGAGCAGGTATCTTCTTCATCTTGCCCCGTCTCTCTTGAAGTTTCTGAAGACAGGAACTGTCTCCCTTCAGAAAATCCTGATTCCCTGAAGAGAGCCCTTCAGAAAAGCAACCTACTTGCTGAGGAGCAAGCTCAAGAGATTGCTCGACTGAAGATCTTGTTGGTTCTCCAATTGACATCCAACAAGGTCAAGGACTCTAAAATCTCAGCTCTAGAGAGCAGTCTAGAGAATGAGAAAAGGATAGTAGCTAACTTTTCCAAGGTGGATGCTATGAAGAGAAAGGTAGAAAATGGGTGGATCTCCAGAATTATCAATTTATGGAGAAATGAGGAAACAGTATTCCGACCCCCCACTCCAAACAGGAAGGGTACTCATCATGCCTTCAGGTATGATCACAGGAACAATCGTGATCACTGTAAGGGTGATCTGTCCTCATGTGGAGACACTCATAGTGCAAGGGCCGTCGTGGCCACCCATGAGAGAATACCTAAGGCTCATTCTGAGCCCTTTGTATTCACTGCCACTGCCTCAACTCGGTGTGAATCTGCATGTATCAGCTCACAGAACGCTTCTCACCACCCGAGGACACAGGACAGGGAGGTTAGAAGTCATGCTGTCAGTTTTCTTGGGGCCTCAGGAGGGGGGATGCCTGAAAGGAAGGCACCACCTCCCCGGACTCATGACGCTCGTAACATGCATTCCTTCCACCCTTCCACGTGTCACGGTGGAAGAGGAAATTTTGTGAGGAGATCATGCCCTATCCCGTTTAGACCTAGGACCATGACTACCTCAGTCACTAGATCAGGTCAGAAACAGCGATACAACATTCACCCGTGTTGGTGCTGTGGCAAAGTGGGACACTTTGCCATAGACTGTTGGTACAACCCCTCTGTGTTAAGGGCAAGGGCCTATCCACATTTTCTGGTCAGAGGTAGTCTTCCTGACAAGTTTTCTGAGGGAAGGCATTCCAGTGGTTATACTAACAAGAACCTAGGACCCAATATGGTTTGGGTTCCTAAGGTAAAGTAACTCTCTTTTGCAGGGTAGTCTAGGTTCCCATAAATAGGATGGGAACTAGACAGTAGATGGCTCAAGACTGAATTGGAACAAGCGTCTGGAACAACAGATGTGATATCTACATGGGCATACTCACATTGAGCTCCTGATATGTTTTATCAGAGGGGCTAAATGATCACTCTCATAATCCCAGGTACTTTTGATCAGTTCCAAGACTTGAGTCGTATTGTATCGACATTTACATATATATATATATTTGTATATATATATTTACACTTATATGTGTGTAGATCTAAGGATAGGTTAACACGGTAAACATAAACCATAGATACGTCAATGAAGATTTATCGGAAATTCCACTGGTAGATTCGAGAACTAACATCTACCGGCATAAATCAGTTCGCTAAAAACTAACGAAGATACGTCATTGGAAATCTTGACATCAAGAAACGTCTGGAAAAGCCCAGTTCAAACCCTAAATATATTGGCTTTAAGAAACATATATATATTTCCACTTAGACAAACTAGAAACCCGCTTAACCCGAAGCCTTCCGCCGAACACACGGAAACCGTTAAAATCCCCTTAACTCGTCGATCCTTCATATTCCCGCCGACCCTTCATATTCCGTAGGAATCCCGCCGAAGGACTTTCTCCGCAGGAAACTCGCCGAATCGACTCTCTCCGCAGGGGAACTCGTCGACTCTTCCCTTTCCGTAGACATCCCGCGAGATTCCCGCAAGCTTCTCACCGAAGGACTCTCACCGAAGGACCCGTGATTCTTCCCCTTCCGTCGACATCCCGCGAGACATCTCTCGAAGGACCCTCGCCAACTCTTCCCGATTCGCCGATCTCGCCGATTGCCGTCCGTGGATCTCTCCTCTCTCTCGTCCAGGGATTTCTCCACAGTTTCGATCACCCACAGTCGGGTGGACCTCCCGGGTGTTCGTAGTCTTTATCAAACTAACTCACCGTCTACGCTATTAGGTAACCTCATCCTCGTCCTTACAAGAACTTTCTTCCAAGTGTCGCTTCCCTCTTGGCTTTTGATTAAGCGTAGAGTAGGGATTCTCTCCCTAGGTTTGCAATGGATCCAAGGACAACTGCTGGACTGATCACTGGATGTGAGCTGGTTCGAACAGGGTTCTCACATGCCTCTGACGAATTCAGAAACATCATTATTATGGTGGAAGAGGCTGGACTCTCATTCATACTGGAGCACCCGTGTAAAATCTTGGACAAGGAAGTGCTGGAGTCCTTTGCTACCGCCAGACTCCGAAATGAAGACTCTCTCATCAAGAGCAGGGTTGCAGGGGCAACGATCAAGATGTCTGCAAACAAGCTAACCCAATACTTGCAGCTCACTAGCTCGGAGCACGAGGATTATCTTGAGGAAGAAGACAAAACCAGGACTCTATTATTCTGTGGTCTCGCTCGAGGAACTCGGTCGATAAAGCGAAAGGATATGAATGAAGAAGGGAAACTTCTGTCAGACATCATTTGAAAAGTACTCATATGCAAGCCGGGCTCTCATGACCACATCTCTGCGGACATGTTCAAGATCCTGATGGCTATTGTCTGCAGAAAAGGATTCAACTGGGGGCATTGCTTTTTGAGAAGATAAAGGACACCCTCAGATCTCCTAGCTTTGGCCGAATCATCAGTCTGTATCTCAATCAGTTGAACGGAGATAAGTATGACATGAGTAAAGGTGTTCCTCTACATTACTTGAAGAAAATGGACTCGAGTGTTTTTGACAGATGGGAGAGGCACATTGGGCAGGCTGCCGTGGTAGAACAACAAGAAGCATCTCCAGCCGAGGACGGCACTGTGGCTGATTCTGTAGTTATCCCCAGTGAAATTCCTGATGCTTTGACTGCAGGAATTGAGGGGGAGCCTCTACCCACTTATGCTGATATCGTATCTGACATCTCCCAGATGGCCAGAGATGCAGTGGCAAATATACAAGAAGAAAGTGAAACTGTGCTGTAGAATGAGGAGGCTTTGAACCTGAACGATCAAGAAGCCGAAGCTAATGTAGAGGAGACTGCTGACGAAGGGTTGGAAGATGATGCTGATGAGAATGATCTCATGGATGATGAAGGTGAGGAAGAAGGTAATGAGGGACAGGAAGCATTGGAGACTCAGGATATCACTGAAGTTCCATCTGACAAGCACGCTCCTGAGTTCGTCCCTGAGATCATTGGTGCAACAGTGGAGGGGGAGTCTGAGAAATCTACAGAGGCCGCAAGCATTCCCCCCTTAGAGACTGTGCTTGTGTCCAGCTCTACAGGTGGATCTGATGAAGAGCAAGGCCGAGGAGTGCCTCAGGCTCATCCACTACGAGATGATCTAGCCAATCACACCGTGAATATCATTCAGGGTATTGTGGATGAGCTCAAAGCATCTTTTGAGAAAGCTCAAAATAAAATGTTGAACAGAATTAAGAAATCAGAGAATCTCATGCTCAAGAACATGGTGGAGATCAATCACAAACTGGACGTGATGGAAAAGAAGTTTGAAGATAAGTATACAGCGGCCGGCCAAGCTGTCACTCTTCTTATGGACGGATTGAAAAAGAACACCGATACTCTCGTCGTAGTGAATCAGAATGCTCATATCGTAGCAAATAACATTCAAAAGTTTGATGGCAATATGGTAACTCTTAACACCAATCAACAAGCCTTGGTCACTGAATTCTCCAGGACTACGAAGCATATTGATGAGTCACTGCATTCTTATGCAAACTCCATTGTAGTCGAAGCCAAAAAGGGGGAGAAAGAATATATAGCTAAGATGGATGAGCTTCGGGAAGTCATGATCAACAACTTTGAGCAGTCAAACAAATATGTCTATGACAGTTGCTGGTGGATGCTCCAACAAGCGTTAGGCATCGATTTGCCTGAAAATCCTGCGGGTATTCATGCTCCTGAGAATACTACGACAGCTGTGGGAGTAAGTGCTGCAGAAGTTCCCTTAAGTGAAGCTGAGGCTGCTAGGGCCTCCTCCAAGGCAAAACTGATGGCAATGTTTGATCAAGGAGCCCTAGCAAAAGCCAGAGACAAGAGGAAATCTCAAGAAGGAACATCCAAGGAAACACAAGCTGAAAAGAGAATCTGATTGAAGGAGGAGGAAGTAAGAAACGAAAAGTGGAGTCCGGTTTCAAAGAGTATCATTTTGGACACATTCTGGCTACAAGAAAAAGGAGAAATCAATCGAAACGACGTATACAGCCAGCATGAGTGGGAGCTGCATAAGACATATGAAGCCAAACAGAACATCTTTTTCAGGACCAATACTGCGGCAGATAAAGCTCCTCCACCCAGATATTATCCCAAGCCCAAGGAGTATGTGGAAAGGTAAAGAAAGAAGTATTTGGCTCAGAAGCATAAGGACGACCTAGCCAAAAATCCATAGACAGAAACTCATAGATTATCATTGTCTCTTGAACATTTTTATCTTGTCTTATTGATATATGAACAATCCTGATTATTTCTATATATATATATATATATATATGTATATGAATTTATGATTGACTCAAGTTTGGTCTGTTTGCATATACTCTCTTGTGCTGCATCTTTAAATTTTGTAGGTTGTATATATATTATCTGGTTGGTGGTATTCATCTTAGCTAGTAGGATTTTGGCTTCGTCAAATAGGGGGAGATTGTCGGGTATTGTATCCACAATTACCTGGATTTGAGGAAGCCACCTGTCAAGCTAAGATGAATTCACAATGTATTTGATGAAACCTCTTAAGTTGTGCTTGCAGTTATTCCACGCTAAGTGCACACCAATGTCAGGGTGCAGTAGGTCAATATACACAGGTATGCACGACGTAATCCCTCGTTGAGCAGATCAGTGTGTTGGCCTACGTGTACTCTCTCTATTGGAGTGCACTTACTTTCAAGTACAGGGCTGTAACTATGCAAGAGCAGACAAGGAGCAAGGATGGGTCAAGGAGCAGCTCTTGGGTGGAAAGACAAAAAATCGTCTAAGTATAAATCGACGAGAATCACCAAATGATTCTCGCCGATTTGGCGAGAATCACTAGTGATTCTCGCCGAATCGTCGAGAATCATTAGTGATTCTCGCCGACTCTTTCCGGCTACCTCAATGCGGTGCCAAGTAAGATTCGGCGAGAATCACTAGTGATTCTCGCCGAACCCATCGTTGAGCAGATCATGGCCAAGTAATATTCGTCGAGAATCAACAAGTGATTCGGCGAGAATCACTAGTGATTCTCGACGAATCGTCGAGAATCACTAACTGATTCTCGCCGATTCGTCGAGAATCACCTTCGATTCTCGCCGATTTTGACTTGGGCATTTTTCTGGAAAAAGCTGGACCGGATTCTGCCGCTGGCACTATTTTGAACCGGATCTAGGGTTTCTTCTGGTGGGACCCATAACGGTCATAAAAGATTATTTCACTGTATAAATACACGGGTATTTTTGAACAGTAAGGCAGCAAAGAAGAAAAGATATACACGAGCCGCGATGTGACCTAGATCGCGAGTTCCGCTCCGCCGCCGTCGCCGTCGCCGCTCGAGAGAGTTGTTCGCCGGTCTTGATCGTGGGTTCTTCCAGATCTCCCGTCGACAGAAGCTTAGCCTAGCTTAGCGTCTCATGTGTCTAACCGGAGATCCCTTGTCTCTTGATTTGTTGATCGGGAAAACCTTCCCCGTCCGAATCGATCGAGACGATTGATCCTAGTGTGACCGTTGGAAGACCTAGCTAGCTTAGCTACGAAGTTTGGATCTCCAAAGTACAGCAGCCGCACACCGTTGTTGCCGCCGATCCCGCGAACCAAGCCGCCGCCCATCTTGCCGCCGCCGGTTCCGGGGAGATTCTCTCCAAGAGAGATCTAGGGTTGTGGACTCTTCGTGACTTCAAGAACACGTCGTCAACGAAGAGGGACACCTTAGTCTCCAAACGTAGTTTGTATTTCTTGTACATTCTAGTTCTTTTTTTATTGTAAAGGAACGTTGGTTCCGAGTTGTAAGGGTTGGGTGCAACCCGTGTTGTGGGAGTGTTGACTCCTACGTGTGGAAGGGTTCCTTCCGATAGTGCAATGATTGGATTTCAATCCTGTTGGTGAAGAGACTGAGTCGTCCCTTGTTGGGAGATAGGTCGAAGGGGGAAAGTGGATGTACCCAAATCGGGGAACTACTATAAATTGCTTGTGTACTCTCTGTGCTGTGCTGTTTTGTTTTCTTGTGCAGGTACAATTTTAAATTCCGCAAAAACGCTGCACGTCACCTATTCCCCCCCATAGGTGAAGATAGTTGACACTAGGTGGGCTTTCAAGTGGTTAGCCCTTCTTTCTAACCGCGCGGCTTGTGCGGTTTGTGTCTGTATAGTCCGCTTGTGTCCTGTAAATTTTTAGTCCCACATCTTTTATTTGTATTCTCTCTTCTCTTCTCCATTCTATATAAGGGAGGTCATACCTTTGTAATAGTTACCTTTTTCGGATAATAAAGTTTCAGTTAAACCACTTCCGGTTTGTTTTTGTTCGTCTTTCACAATTACTTAATTTATTGGGATAGTTGGGGAAACTCATTAAAGATTATATTCTCCAGCCGTTTTAATTCTCCAGACTGATCAATAATCAATGCTTGGAATTCAAAATTTCAAAGGAGAATTCGACAGCAGAATATAAAAGAGATTTTCTCTTTTCAGATGACAAGCAATAGGAGAACAACCAGGAACTAACAGAGAAGAATTACAGAAAATATACAGAAGAATATCTGCTTCTTCTCTGTGCAGAAAACAACTTGTTTTCCCCTTGTACTTACTGAAGACTGAAGAAGAACAAAAAATAAATATCAAAAGTCTTCTTCAACTTCTACTCCAGGAATATTCAAGGACAATAACTCTGAACCAGTCAGAAGATTTCTGGATCACTCAAGTCAAGGTTGAAGACCTACACCCTGAGCAAGACTCCAAGTGATTTCAGAAGGAGCTTTGACAAAAGCAATCCACTAGTCTTCTCTGTTGTATAGAGAAAAGAGAAGACAACATCAACTCTCTCCTCCCGTAAAAGGGTTTATTAACTCCCTTCAAAAGTTTATTTTTGGTTTTTGGGCACCTGATCAAAAGCCTAAAGGGTTGTGAGATCTCCCTAGAAATAGATCTCGTGGTGGAAGTCACCTGATCAAAAACCTGATAGTGAATTCCTATCAGGGTGGTAGAAGAGTGGATGTACCCTGGTTGGGGAACCATTATAAAATTCTTGTGTTGTCTGGTTGATCATTTTATGTTTTTGTTCTTGCTGTGCTGTGATAGAGTAGATTAGCTTAGACTGCATTCAATTTTCTATTACTACTATTGGTATCACTTATTTTACTCTGATATTTTTAAAATAGCCAAAAAGTTTTAAGTTACTCTATTCACCCCCCCCTCTAGAGTAATCAGATCTATCCCCTATCTTTCAATTGGTATCAGAGCTGGTTCCTTTGGTTGTACAAACTAACACTTGAACCAAAAGATCCTTGATTGATCTGATTTTCCTCTTCCTAGTTTTTCTGTTTATTTCATAACATGACATAGGACAAAGATTATGCAAGCACTAGACCTCCAATCTGCAACCTGAATAAGTTTTCTATCTGGAAGGAAAGAATCAGGCTTTATACGAACTTTATTGATGAAGAAATATACAATTCTATTTTGACAGGTCCCCCTTAACCTATAACTGCTACTACATCTACCAGCACACATGTTGTTCCACCACCTGAGTGGACAGATGCTCAAAAGAAGGCAAAGATAGCAGATGTCAAGGCCATGAACATCTTAGCACAGACTATGTCAGATGATATATTCCAAAAAGTGGTTGAGTGCAAATCTGCCAAAGCTATCTGGGATCCTCTCAACCAGATGGTTGTTGGTTCTGCAGATGAGAGGAAGGACAGGAGATCAACTCTCATCTCACAGTATGAAAATTTCAAGAAAGAAGAATCTGAGTCTCTGAGTGACATGTACAACAGACTAAGCTCAATCATCAATGAGCTGAAGACTCTGGATAAGGACATCACCCTCACTGAAGTGAGTGACAAAATCCTCATGTGTTTCCCAAGCTCATGAGATTCCAAAATATGGCCAATCAAAGAGGTCAGAAGTTTGACTGAGATTTCTACAGAATCTCTTCTTGGAAAGCTCAAATCATATGAGCAACTGATAAAAACAAGAGAAGTTGCAGATCAGAAGTCTCCACCAGCAACAAGAAAGGAGCAAAACATAGATTTCAAAGCTTTAGAAGAAATAGAAGCTCCAACTACAAGTGAAGAACTTCTAAGTCTCTTAGCCAGGATATTTTACAAAATGGCAAAGAAGGACTTCAGAAGAAAGTCATTTAGGCAAGTTGACAAACCAAGGTATGACAAGACTCCAACTAAAGAAGTTGTTTGCTTTGGTTGCATGAAGCCATGACACTTTATCTCATAGTGTCCTGAGAACCAAAAGAAGGAGAGAAGAAGAGAAAAAGAAACCAGGAAGCAGCACTACAACAAGCCTTCCTCCAGCAAGCACAAAAGGAAGGAGAAAGGTTTCATTGCTGAGACCTGGAGTGACACAGATGAAGAATCATCATCTTCCAGCTCTAGTGAAGATGAAGAGGAGGCAAAGGCAAGCGAAGTTTGCCTTATGGCTATCAATGCCTCCTACATCAAATCTGATGCTGAGGAAACAGCAGAAGAATCAGAAGTAGAATCAGAATCTGAGGCAGATCAGGTACTGTCCACTTTTGATTATAATTCAGATAATTTCAAAACTGAATTCAAATCATTATGTATTGATTTAATCAATTCTAAAAAAGAAATTAAAACACTTAGGGAAAAATTGACTGATCAAGAAAACTTTATCTCTGAAAACATTAAATTAAAAGATGAATTAACCCTAGCCAATGAACAAATCATATCACTAAACTTTGAAATTGGCCGAGGCAAGGCAACTTGAAGAATCCCTAAATGGGACAAGTATCAAGCTGATGGACATCACAAGTACAGTGAATGACAAGCTAAATTACAAGCTGGGCTTAGGTGCTTCATCAAGCCAACCCCCACTGATCCAGAAGAATATATTAACAACTCCTATAAAATTTGTTTCAGAAAAGTGTAAAGAAAAGTTAGATGACAACAATGTTAAACAAACACAATTAAAACCAAAGAATAAGAAAAAGAATAATAAAAATCTTAATCATAACAATGTTCAACAGATTTCGTCGAACTCAGATCGACGAAATGTGTACAGTTCGTCGAACTTAAGTTGACGAACTCCGAATGCAAACTTTCATTATAATTATTCGTTGAACTACGATCGACGAAACTAGTATGGTTCGTCGACCCGAGATCGACGATATTGGAACATAGAGAATGAATACTTTCATTCTCTGAGTGGAGATCGACGAACTCATCCCCATTCGTCGAACTCAGATCGACGAACTTACCAGAATTCGTCAAACTCAGATCGACGAACTTACCAGAATTCGTCGAACCCAGTTCATTTTAACAGAAATTCAAATTTTGCTAAAACTTATAATCAACCACGATCTTCCATTAACAAATATAATCAATGGATAATTCCACCAAGAAGATATCATCCCTTAGGTTATAAATGTCAACCAGAAATACTCTAATATTTCTAGTTTTAATTATGTAAAAAAGAAAAACCCACGGTAACATGGGTCAAGAATAACTAATATATTTTATTGCAGGTGAATGACTATCCCACCACAGAGCAACAATGGTATCTGGATAGTGGCTGTTCAAAACATATGACTGGAAACAAGGACAGCCTAATCAACTACAAGTCAAAGATAGGACCCAAAGTAATATTTGATTATTCCAATTGTGGCCAGACTGAAGGATATGGAAAGGTCAAAATTGGAGCAGTCACCTTCAGGAAGTTAACATATGTAAGTGGACTGAATCACAACCTGATATCCATAAGTCAGTTATGTGATGAAAGGTTTCAAGTATCATTCAATAAAACTTCTTGTATTATTACTTCAATAGATAACCTAGTAGTGTTAACTGGTATTAGAGTAGGAATTATCTATGTAGTTAGCTTTAAGTCTGCCAAAACTGAAATTTGCCTATTTAACCAAACTAGCAATAATAATTTCCTTTGACATAGGATATTAGGACATGTAAACTTGAAAAATATTGCTAAACTCTCTATGGACAACCTTGTTAGAGGATTGTCTTCTTGCCCCTACAAGAAGGAAAGTCTTTTCAGATATTGTCAGTTAGGCAAGCAAACTTAAAAATAACTTTAAATCTGTAAATAACAGTGACTCACCTAGAATATTATACTTGCTATATATGGACCTTTTTGGCCCTATTACTGTACAAAGCCTAGGAGGGAAATCTTATACTTTAGTGATTGTAGATGACTTCTCAAGATTCACTTGGGTATTCTTTCTGAGATCTAAGTCAGATAACTTCAAGGTTCTTACAGATTTTCTCAAGAATATATAGATTGAGTACTCTACGCCAGTTGCATTGATTAGAAGTGATCATGGTACTGAGTTTGAGTCTCTTCTTATGCAAGAGTTCTGTGAGAAGGAAGGTATCTAACACTGCTTCTCAGCTTCTAGAACTCCTCAACAAAATGGGGTCGCTGAAATGAAAAATAGAACCCTAATTAAATCTGCAGGCACATTACTTGCAGATGCTCACTTGCTCCTATCCTTTTGGGCAGAGGCTGTGAGCACATCAAACTATGTACTGAATAGAAATCTGATACATATGCTCAAGAATAAGACTCCTTATGAGCTACTTAAAGGGAAGAAACCTTAAGTAGATTACTTTAAAATTTTTGGTTGCATTTGTTACATTCACAATAATAACAAGAAACACATTAGAAAGTTTGAAGCTAAGGCTGAAATAAGAATTTTTCTTGGATATTCCCAAGTAAGCAAGACTTATAGAGTTTATAATAAATCAACTATGAAAATGGAAGAATCTATTCACATTTCTTTTGATGAAACTAACATGTTTTACAAGGAGAAGATTCCTTCTACCAGTGAGATTTTGTAGGAACCACTCTGTGTGAGAAGTTGGATAAATTGACCCTCACCAATGAGGCTGTTAGCCATCCTTCTCCACAAATTGCTGAAGATAGTGAAGATGAAGACACTGAACTCAGTGTAGAGCCAACAACAGCTATAATTCCACAAGAGGAATTAATTCCTCAAGCTATTGCTCAACCAACTCCTCCTACTGAATTAGTCACACTTAGAGATCACCATATATCTCAAGTGATTGGAGACATTTCAGTTGGTGTGCAGATAAGACATCAAATCCACCAGGACATGATGCATGCCTGCTTCACATCTCAAACTGAGCCCCAATCTATTAAGGATGCTGAGCAAGATCCACACTGGATTATTGCAATGCAAGAGAAGCTTAACTAATTTGAGAGATGTAGAGTTTGAGATTTAGTTCCAAGACCAAAAGACTACCCAGTCATTAGAACTACATGAGCAATTTAGAAACAAACTAGATGCTCAAGGTCTTCTCATAAGGAACAAGACCAGACTAGTTGCTTAAGGATACAGATAAGAGGAAGACATAGACTATGACCAGATATTTGCACCTATTGCAAGGATTGAAGCAATCAGAATTTTTCTAGCTTATGCAGCCTATAAGAAGTTCACTGTATACCAGATGGATGTCAAAAGTGTATTCCTAAATGGTGAACTCAAAGAAGAGGTTTATGTAGAACAACCAGCAGGTTTTATTTCTCCTACTCATCCGTTTTATGTTTTCAAATTGCACAAGACTCTCTATGGTCTAAAGCAAGCTCCAAGAGCATGGTATGAAACCTTAGCTACCTTTCTCTTAGAGCATAAATTTTCTAGAGGCATAGTAGATATGACTTTATTTATAAAGCATCATCATGATAAAATATTGTTAGTACAAATATATGTAGATGACATCATATTTGGTTCTACAGATTTTAAATTATGCAGTAGGTTCTCCAACCTTATGCATTCCAAGTTTGAAATGAAGCAGCATGAGTGAGTTCTCTTACTTCCTTGGTCTCCAAGTGAAGCAGTCATCTGATGACATCTTATTGTCCCAATCTAAATATGCTAATGAGCTAATAAAAAGATTTGGGATGGCTGATACTTCAGCAATGAAAACACCTATGGCTACCAATGCTATAATTGATTCTGATGGACATGGCAAACCTATAGATTAGAAATTATATAGGGCCATTGTTGGGTCCCTGTTATATCTTACAACAAGTAGACCAAATATTATGTTTGCTATATGTCTTTGTGTTAGGTTCTAGGTGAACCCTAAAGAATCTCACCTTATTTTTCTAAAAAGGATTTTAAGATATATATAAAGAGTTGCCCTAATTTAGGACTCTGGTATCCAACTAAGTCAGAATTTGAGTTAACTGGATACTCTGAATGTTGACTTTGCTAGATGTAGAGTAGACAGAAAGAGCACATCAGGGACATGTCAGTTCCTTGGTTATAGGCTAGTGTCATGGTTTTGCAAGAAACAAACATCTGTGTCCACCTCAACAGCAGAAAGCTGAGTATATTATAGCTGACAGGTGTTGTTCACAGATGCTGTGGATTCAGAACCCACTCTTAGACTATGGTGTCAACTTAAATAATTCAACTCTACTTTGTGACAATACAAGTGCAATTTTTGTTACACAGAATCCAGTGCATCATAGTAGAACTAAACATATAGATGTAAGACATCATTTCATTAGAGAGTGTGTAGACAAAAAGAAATTTAATCTCATCTTTGTCTCTACTAATTTGCAAAAGGCAAATATCTTCACCAAACCCTTGGATGAGAAGAAACATCTGTTCTTTATGAGTCAGCTAGGTATGATCAATGGAGATGCATTAATTTAATTTTCTTTCTGTGCTCGAAGAATTTGCCACAGTTCGTCGAACAGAGATCGACGAACTGAGAAAAGTTCTGGAGAAATTCGTCGACCTGAGATCGACGAACTCTATGTGTGTGAAGTTCTTTTCATCGTACAGATAATGACGATTTTGCTTCAGAAAATTTTTGTCGACCTGAGAACGATAAAGACTTTTCACTTCTTCTGACTGAGATCGACGAACTCTTTTGTCAATAAAATATTTCGTCGAACGCAGATCAAAAATTTTTTATTTTATTTTGTCGGACGGAGCCTGCCGCTTCATATTCTGAAAACTATATATCTAGGTTTTCTTCGAGCTCCATCCCACGCTTTCTGTTCCCCTTGCACTTGATCTCTCTGTTTTTTTGCTGGCGAACAATGACGATTCCAGGCGAGCTCTTTGGCAACGATGAAGTTTGGCATGAGTTTCGACATCGATTTTGAATTGTTCTAACATTCTGATCAAGTTTTTCTGGAAATACTGAAACTGTTTGAGGAACAACAACTGAAAAACTTCATGACAAACAAAATCAAGATATCGACTACAGAGATAAGAGAATGGGTGTTTACCTCCTCAACTCCAGATGCAGACACAATGACCGGGACTATATCTGGTAACCTGATTTCTCTTACCCCCACCGTGTTAACTGAAATTTTTGGTTTGATGAATGGTGATGAAGATATTGAAATGGACAATATTGAATATGATAACATGCTGATTAAAATGAGTCATACTGGCAAGAACCCAAACAAGTTACTAAAGAAGAATTTGTCTTCTGAATACAAATTCCTTGCTGTTGTCGTTGGGAAAGTTCTGTGGGGCAAACACACAACCCATGACTACATTACCAGACACCAGTTCTTGATGATGTGTGCTGTGATAAATAAGAAAGTGGTGAACTAGGGAAAACTATTGTTTGATTTGATAAAGAAGAAAATTAATAAGAAAGAAGCATGTTTTGGAAGAGTACTGTGCATTTTCCTACAGGAAAAAGCATCTGAATCCCTGGTCTCCCAGACCATATTCATCAATGCTTCCAAAAGGCTAACATGTGCCTTATTTGAAAGGTGGGAGAGGACAATCCATTCAGAATGAGAGTTGTATGTATCTTTGTTTCCACTAAAATCTACTACAAGTCTTAGAGTATCCAGAATGATGGATTTGGATGTAGGGATCCATACTTCAGCAAACACTCTTTCTTCCTGTTCTGGCATAGGAGTGGACATGCTAGCAGAAGCACCTTCACCATACTATTCTTCTTTTAGGAATCTGTAATTCAGGAAGTGGATGTTGAGGTACATCAGTTTGTTCAGAATTCCAGATTTGTGAGTATGTTTCATGAGGTGTAGCTTCATAAAGTTCTGGATGTGGAGAGAATATAGGACTATGAACATCCAGGCTGGGAGGAGGAGCTGCAGTGGGATCAATTGAAGAAATCAGGGAAGATTAGATTGTGCATCCACACTGCAGTGTCATAAATATAAAGCTTTGTGTTCTTAATTTCCTGTAGCACCAATGTTTAAACCTCTTTAAGTCATTTATCCCATAGATCTTGCATCGTTTGGATATTCTTATATAACTGTTCTTTTACTTTATCCTCCCCCTTTCTGACTTCTACAGAGAGGGTGTCTATGACTTCTTTTTTGGACTTGTCAACTTCTTCACATGTCTTGAAGTTGCGCTCTTGAGCTTTCTTTTCTAATTGAATCTGATTGTTTGCTAGAGTGACAGATTGATCTATTACTTCACCAATACTTGTAATGGTGTGGTCTATAGCTTTGCCACCAATTTGTAAGAGCCTTTTGAACTCATCAGTATTGCTTTGGATTTATGCAAATCCTCGGCTCATTTCTTTTACTAAAGCAGTTACTTTATCTGTCACAACTTGAATAGAGGTATCAAAGTACTTTTTTGTTCAGCCATCATGACTTCTATCTTACTCAAGATGTTATGTTTAGGAATAACTTCAGTCTAAGGAGGTGGAGGAGGTAGAGCTTGAGCTGTTCAGGGGACTATTTCTTCAAGAAGCACAGTAGATGTAGAAATCTGTTTTCTTCTGGCAGTAGTTATTTCATCTTCAGCATCACCACCTAGGAAAGTGGGAATGTTGAAGTGTAGGCTTGAAAGAGGAGGTTCAACAACTTCAGCAGGTACTTCTTCTTTAGTATCAGAAATTGAGATAATATCTTCATCTTGCACATCCTTAAAGAGGATATTGGGGCTGTGATGGTTCTAGTTCAGATGGGTTTTCAAGTTGAGGAGATTTTTCTTGTGGATATGGATTTTCTTCAGGTAAAGAGGGGATAGAGGCTCTTTGGAGGTGAGTTCCTCTAACATCTTGTCAATATCATCAGCTGTAGACAATATTTGATCATTTACCTGGGCATCAGTCAGGATTTTTTGATCAGGCAGGTCTGCAACAATAAATCTTAAGAAATCTTCTAGGGAGAGGTGTCCTTGGCAGCAGTAGATGGAGTTGAATCTTCTTTTAAAATTGTATGTACAGCAACATGTGAAGTTGTGAATTGGGCTGGTGTGACTGTATGGACTGTGGCTAGAGTTTGAACTTGAGCAGACTGCACTTGCATAGATGGAGCAGGTTCCCACTCAATAACTGGGTTAGCTGTGTCAGTTATATGGGGAGAGAGGGGAGATGGAGACCTGACTTCATCTTCATATGTCCTTGGAGCTTGGTCTAATTTTTGAAGTTTGATTTCCCACCTCTAGATGGAGGTGATAGAAATCTTTTTCATGTGATGAAGGGCCATGCCCTTATCCATAGAAAATACATCTGGCTTCAACTGATTTAAATAGAGAGACAGAATCCTCCCATAGTTGGGGCTTTTTATACTTCCTTTGCTCTTGTTAAAGATCATCATCCCTCATTGAAATCTCTTTCTACAGATAACAACAATCATCATGTCAAAGAAGTCAGGTGTGATGTAGCTTATAGAACTGGTGCGGCAGAGAAGAACTTTTCCAAGAATATCTGCAAGTAATTTGCTCTCTGCATTCATATGCTATCGATGAACTGTGTGGGTTGAATGGGGAAGGCCACAAAAACTGTAAGCCCTTTCATAGTCTGAACTTACTAGGTTGTCTTCCATGTCAATCACTGGCAGCTGCAGAAACTGAGAAACAGTGGTTGAAGTCATTTTGATTGATCTCCCGAACCTTAGTTTTCATAACTTTGCCATTCCACTTGATCTTGACATGCTGGAAGAATTTTTTTACATCATAAATAAGTACTCTGCAAGGGTGTTGAAGAACGAAGGACAGTCCGCCGGTGTCAAGCATAATGAGGATGTTCCTGAAATCGTCAGAAATTTCGCCGATTCCAATGGAGATGAGTTCACTTACGATCCCTAACTTTCATGAGGAGGCCATTGATTGAAGAATGAAACATCTGCTGGCCGGCGAGAAGAGAGATAGGGTTGTTTGCGGTAGTGCGGCAGAGACGGAGAAGGTGAAAAGTTTTCTCGAGAGAGGGATTTTGAATTTCGAGAATAGAAAATTTCTGGACTTAATCTATATATATGCCTTAAATATTGATGATTAATGAAATAAATAATGTTAAAATACCTGAAGTATGGCGGTGAAGTGCCCGGGTGCCAATATTAAATATTTGAACTTGAGAAAGGTTTTGCATCTGATTTCTCGAGTGAGATATCAGTTCTCGAGAAGAAGAAAGCTTGTTCTCGAGTAGAATTTGTCTTGATCTCGAGTAGAGTTATCCTTCCCGAGAAATAAGTCTAATGTTCTCGAGAATAAATGAGGTACTCGAGAAATGAAGTCCAGACTTAGACTTTTCTTGATTTTTGAAGGTAATCTGATTCTTGAGCTTTACTGTGAGGCTCTTTTCTTCAGCATTCCTTGTTGAGCATGCAAAGTTCTATTTTAAAGAAAGAGAACTTGGCCTCGTCCAGAGACTTCGTGAATATATCTGCAACCTGCATGTTAGTTGGAACATACTAGAGATTGATGTCTCCATGCTCCACATGCTACCTGATGAAGTGGTACCTCAGCTCTATGTGCTTTGTCCGGCTGTAAGAGACTGGGTTGTTGGCTATTGTAATTGAACTGGAGGAGTCACATAATAGAGGAATGTCCTTGACCTTCAAGTTGCAGTCTTCAAGTTGATTCTTGAACCAGAGTAATTGTGCACAACAATTGCCGGCAGAAATGTATTCTGACTCGACCGTTGAGATTGCGACACAATTTTGCTTCTTGCTGCTCCATGAGATGAGTATCCTTCCAAGTAATTGGCAAGTCCCGGAAGTGCTTTTTCTATCATCTTTACTACCTGCAAAATCTGCATCTGAAAATTCAATTAGCTCTCTATCATTACTTTTTGGGTACCAAAAGCCAAATTTGGTGTGCCCTTAAGATATCTCAAAATACCTCTTTACAGTAGTGTAATAAGATTTCTTAGAGTTCACTTGATATCTAGCATACACACATGTTTAAAACATGATGTCTGGCCTACTAGCAGTAAGGTAGAGCAAGGATCCAATTATGCTTCTGTACATGGTTTCATCAAAAGGTTCCCCTTTATTGTCCTTGTCTAGAGACCTAGCTGAACCTATTGGAGTCCTCATAGAGGTTGCACTCTCCATTCCAAATTTCTTAATTAACTCTTTTGGTGAACTTTGTTTGAGAGATGAAAATTCCATCCTCAGATTATTTCACCTGAATTCCTAAGAAATACTTTAGCTCTCTCATACTGTTCATTTCAAACTTCCCTTGCATAAGTTTGGAAAACTTCTTGCAAAGGTTGTCGTCAGTAGAGCCAAAAATAATGTCTTGGACATAGATTTACACTAACAAAATCTTACTTTTTACTTCCCTAAGAAATAATGCCTTGTGTATCTTTCCCCTTGTGAACTTGTTCTCAAGAAGAAAGTTAGACAACATTTCATACCAAGCTCGTGGAGCTTGTTTCAAATCATATAGCGCTTTGAAGAGTAAATAAACAAAATCAGGATGTTCAGAATCAACGAAACTTGGAGGTTGTTGCACATACATTCTTCCTTTATGTCACCATTAAGGAAGGCTGACCTCACATCCATTTAGTAGACGGTGAAGTCTTTGAGTGCAACATATGCTATGAATAACCTGATTGCCTCAAGTCTTTCCACTAGAGCATATGTCTAATCGAAGTCGATCTCTTCTTCTTGTTTGTACCCTTTGGCGATGAGTCTAGCTTTGTTCTTAATTATTGTTCCATCTTTGTCCATCTTATTCTGGTAGACCCACTTTGTTTCAATCACATTCTTTCCTTTGAGTGTTGGCACAAGCTTCCAGACTCGGCAATATTTGAATTGATTTAGTTCTTCTTCCATTGTCATTACCCAAGATGCGTCCTTGTTTGCTTCCTCAAACTTCTTTGGTTCAACCTGTTAGACCCTAGTTTAATTTGGGCTAGGTTCACTAACTAGGATAATTGACCCACCATGTATAGCCATGGTCATGTCTGTGTCCTAGAGTTTAGGCTAAGTCCTTAGAAACAATCACACATGGACCAGCCAACAAAAGACAATATAAGACTCTAGACTTAGAAGAAAATCAAGTTCAGGAAAGTGAGTTCGATGTTCGTCGAACTCAGCTCGACAAAAGTCGTGCTCCGCTCGACAAACTCAGAGTAAATTCTCTGAGTTGAGCTCGACGATATTCGAGCTCAGGTCGACGAATTCTGGAAGTTCATCTTCAACACTCTAAGTCCAGAATCTTTTCTCTGAACTCAGGTCGACGAAGTTACATTATGAGCTCGACGAAGTTACATTATCAGCTCAACGAAGTTACATTATCAGCTCGACGAACTTGGAGCACAGATTTAGGGAAGTTTTTCTCTGAAGGCAATTCTCTGAACTCAGGTCAACGAACTTGGTTCTCAGGTCGACGAACAAGATTTCCCAGCTCTACGAACACGATTTCTCTGGCCGACGAGCTTTGATCTTAGATCGACGAAATCTGTTCTCTAGTCGACGATTGCTGTGTAGTTCCAGACTTGGAACTTTCCTCATTTTGTCCTTATTCTCTTGTAGTAATTCCTGAATAATCAATGCTTATATTCTCTGAATATAGCCGTTAGAAATAGTATTGATTATGGTCTTTCATTAGGAATATTGCTTGCCATTTTTAGTAGAATAGTTGTGGAAATCCATTAATGCTAATATTCTCTCCAACCGATTTCCATTCTCTAGGCCGCCAGCAATTAATGGAAAGGAATCCAAATTCAAAAGAAGAATTTGAATGAAGATATAATAGAGTTTTTCTTTTCCAGAAGAAAACACAGATATAGAGAATAGAGAAAAATAGAGACAACTCACAAAATACAGAGGAGAAAAATAGCAACAACATTCTGAACCTTTTCTGTACAGAAAACAAATTGTTTTCTCCTTGACATTGCTGAAGAAGAAGAAGAACAATCATTACAAATCAAGTGTCTTCTTCATCCTTCACTCCAGGATTCTTCAAGGACAATAAACTTCTATTAGTCAGAAGTTCCTGGATCTCATTTTGAAGTCAAGGCTGAAGGCTGAAGACCTACACCCTGTGCAAGACTTCAAGTGATATTGAAAGAAGTTCTTGGCAACAACAATATACACTAGTCTTCTCTGTTGAAAAGTGAAAGAGAAGACACCATCAATCTCTCTCCCCCCACTGTATAAAGGGTTCATTAATTCCCTTCAAAAGTTTATTTTGTTGCAGGTCTCCTGATCAAAAGACTTGTGTTGGTTTTTGAGCACCTGATCAAAAGCTCAAAGGTGGCAGTCACCTGATCAAAACATGCTAGTGGATTCCTACAAGGGTGGTAGAAGAGTGGATGTACCAAGGTTGGGGAATCACTATAAAAGTTCTTGTGTTGTCTGATTGCCCTTTTCTTTTTGTTCCTGTTGTGGCTGTCATAGATTAGATTATATGTGTTGTGTTAAATTAGATTAACTTAGGTTGCTTTCTTTTTCTTGCTTACTGTTAATCTTGGTATCTATTATTTTTCACTACTCTGATTATTACTTAAATAACAAAAAGATTTTTATTTACTCTATTCACCCCCTAGAGTAAATCAGGTCTAACCCTCTCTTTCAATTGGTATCAGAGCAGTTTCCTTTGGTTGTACAAGCTAACCCTTGAACCAAAAGATCCTGAGTTAGATCTGATCATTTATTTCTCTTAGAACTATTTTCACAGCATGACACAAAACAAGGATTACGCAAGCACCAGACCTCCAGTTTGTAATTTAAATAAATTTGTAATATGGAAGGCAAGAATCAAGCTCTAAATGAACTCTATTGATGAGGACATTTTCAATTCCATTTTGATAGGTCCTCCTCAACCAAATACTTCAACATCCACATCAACTTCTAGCACTCATGCAGTTCCACCACCTGAATGGACTGATGCACAAAAGAAAGCAAAAATTGCAGTTGCCAAAGCCATGAACATATTAGCTCAAACCATGTCACATGACATATTCCAAAAGGTGGCTGAGTGCACCTCTGCAAAAGCAATCTGGGATTCTCTCAAACATATGGTTGCTGACTTAGCAGATGAGAGAAAGGATAGAAGATCAACTCTCATCTCACAGTAAGAAAATTTCAAGAAAGATGAAGCTGAATCTGTTAGTGACATGTACAACAAATTAAGCTCCTTCATCAGTGAGTTGAAGACCTTGGATAAAGACATCTCTCTCACAGAGGTGAATGACAAGATCCTAATGTGCTTCCCAAGCTCATGGGATTCCAGGATCTGGCCAATTAAGGAGGTCAGAAGCTTGACTGAGAATTTCACAGAATCTCTCCTGGGAAAGCTCAAATCCTATGAGCAGCTGATCAAATCCAGGGAAGCTGCAGAACAAAGGACTCCTCCACCAGCAAGAAAGGAGCAAAATATAGCATTTAAAGTTGCTGAAGAGACTAAAGCTTCAACAGTCAATGAAAAACTGATGAGTCTCTTTGCTAAGAGATTCTATAAAATGGCAAGAAAGGACTTCAGGAGAAAGTCATCCAAGAATGATGACAAGCCCAGGTATGATAAAACTCCTACTAAAGAAATATTGTGTTTTGGCTGAAGGAAACTAAGACACTTCATTTCTGAATGTCCTGAGAATCAGAAGAAGGAGAGGAGAAGAGAAAAAGACTCCATGAGCAAGCACTACAGCAGACCATCCTCCAGTAAGCACAAAAAGTAGGAGAAGGGTTTTGTTGCTAAAACCTGGAGTGACACAGAAGATGAATCCACATCTTCCAGCTCTAGTAAAGAGGAAGAAGAGGCAAAGGCATAGAAGTCTGCCTCATGGATATCAATGCCTCTTGCAACCCATTAGATGCTGAAGAAGAATTAGATAATGAAGAAACTTCAGAATCAAAAGCTGATCAGGTACTATCATCATTTGATTATAGTTCTGATAGTTTTAAAATTGAATTTAGAACCATGTGTATAAATTTAATAAATTCTGAAAAAGAAATCAAATTGCTTAGTGAAAAACTAACTGATCATGAAAAATGTTTATCTGAAAATGTTAAATTAAAGGATGATTTAGCTATAGCAAATGAACAAATAATTTCACTAAAATCTGAATTAGCCGAGGCTTGAAAACTTGAAGAATCCTTAAATAGGAGAAGTATCGAGTTGATGGACATCACAAGCACAGTTAATGTCAGGTTGAATGGCAAGCTGGGCTTAGGTGCATCATCAAGCCAACCCCAACTCATTCAGAAAAATATATTAACAGCTCCAATTAAATTTATTTCTGAAAAGGGAAAAGTGAAAATGGAAAACGAGAAAAATATTAAACAAATTGAATCAAAACTAAAGAATAAGAAAATAAAAAAATAAGAAAAATCTAAATAAAAACAATGTTCAGCAAATTTTGTCGAACTCCGATCGACGAAATATGTACAGTTCGTCGAACTCCAGTCGACGAACTCTGAACACATATTCATATAACAATTATTCGTTGAACTGCAATCGACGAAACTAGTATGGTTCGTCAACCAGAGCTCGACGATTTTGGGGCTCAAAAAATGACTTTTATTATTCTCTGAGTGGAGTTCGACGAACTCACCTTAATTCGTCGAACTCAGATCGACGAACTCACCAGAATTCGTCGAACGCAGATCAGTATAACATAAATTTTAATTCTTTTGAAAGTTATAACCAACCAAGAACATTCAACAATAAATTTAATCAATGGATCATTCCACCTAGGAAATATCGCCCTTTAGGATATAAGAGCCAACCTGAATGTTCATTTATTTCCAGTTTTAATTATGTAACGAAAGAAAGACCCAAGGTTGATAACTTCACAAAAGGAAGTTATCTTCTGCGTCAATCTGCCGCATTTTGACTAATTTATCTTCAAAATACTGATCAAAAGTGTGTGTAAACGAGTAAATTATCATTTGTACGAAAATTCATGTATCAGTAATATTTATATTTATGTTTATGATAGGAAAATATGAAGAAAGTAACTTGTGCGGCTGATGATAAGCGTGAAGAGCATTCAGGAAAAGTTGCAGGAAAATTACAGGAATTTTGGAGCAGATTTTTGCTGAATTCTGGACAGCACAAATTTGTTGAAACAAATTAAAATTTGTTGCAACAAACCTGCGAATTTGAATTTTAAGATTCCGAAAATAATTCAAAAATGGAAGTTTTAGAAATGAAAGGAGGCTTCCTTTCATAAATGCTGGAGATCCTTTGAGGCTCTTGGACCATATAAAGGGATTTTGGGAGATCTTTTTATTATCTTTTGTCATTTTGGAGAGAAGGAGGCCAAGTTTAGGGTTCTTGACGGTGGAGAAGCGGAATCCGGCCACAAGAAAGGGTAGATCTAAACTTTTGAAGCCATGAACTGTAAGATCGTTATAGTTTTGTGTGTTCCTTTTCTCGCCATGAACTAAACTCTCCAAGTCTTGTATGAGGAGAGTAATATGTGTGTTTTTTTATGGTGTATGTTCTTGGTTGTTGAGATTTGTTGGATGATTTATTATCTAGTGAACTTTTGAATTTATTTATGAGATTTTTGGCTTTGATCTTCATCTTGTGATGCGTTGCGAGAATCGAGAGATGAGTGACGTAATATAAGGTTGAAGGTTATTTTATTGCACCGCAAGAATCGAGAGACGAGCGGTATAAAACATTTAACCAAAAATCTCCTCTTTTGCGTTGTACTTCGAGAGTCGAGAGAGGAGAAGTGCATTCGCTCATTAGTTCACCGTAGTTTAGAGAGGTGGAGGAGACTCCCTCCTTTTGCTAGCAGTCCGATTTTTATGATAATCAATATCCTTCATTCCTCCTAAGTTAGAAATAACTAGGAGAATTTAGGACGTTGGGATTTCCGAGATTCGAGAGAGGAGGATTTCTTCTATAAAAATCGTTGTATGATAATTCCTTCAACACTCTTAACTAATATTATTTATTACACACCATTCAGACGCACATATGAAATCCGAAATACAAGGCTAATTTCTCCAAGTGGTTTAAGATTTTCTAAGGATTTTTGTAGTTAAGTTAGATTCGATTTTTATTAAAAATTTTCATTACTTTGAAAAATCATCTTAATCATCCGGTTTGGATTTAAAGAACGGTGTAGCTAGTACTTGCAAGCTTTAGGTTGATCACTTCTCCGAGAGAACGATCTCACTCACACTTTATTACTTGTTACGGCACGTGCACTTGCGAGAGTACACATAACCTGTTTCGGGCGTATCAAGTTTTCGGCGCCGTTGCCGGGGAAGTGCTATTAATCTATTGTTTATTTTCTTGCAATATTAGTAAACCCTAGTATTTGGAGGTCAAACTTTAATCTTGTTGAATTTTAAATGTGTTTGTAGTTTTTCTGTTATTGCTAGTTTTTGTTCTGTTAGTGCATGTCCAGATTTCGATCCATTGAGTTATTGTCATTAAACTTAGAATTTTTTTTTAAAAAGTAAACCCTGAGTATTTAGAGCTCAAGTTTTTTTTATTTTATTTTCTAGGATTTGTTTTTTTTAATTCACAATTTTAATTTTATTTATTCCTAATCTATTTTTTTTAAAAAAAATCAAAGTAGGTTTATTCATTTAAATTATTTGTGTGTAGTTGATTTGTGCAAAGATTAATATCCATTTAGTGAATTCTCCCACGCAAAATCATGTATTCATATTTATATTCTCGATGTCATTATTGCGGGGCATTCAATCATGCTAGTGATGATTGTTATATAAAAGACTGTAGTTACATGTCATATGTCTCACCCTATGAAGTACCAACATCTGATGATACTTCATATAGTGCTCCTAATTTTTATAATTATGCTCCCCCACAATATGCAACGTTTCCGCATTTCAGCCCGACCCCTCAAAGGCCGAGAAGAAATGAGAAACAATGCATATTTTGTCATAGCACCGGGCACGCTATGAAAGAGTGCGTTGCATTTCAGCGTCAAAGAGAGGAGTATAACAAACCTAAAATTCAAATCCTCTCATCCTCTTCTTATTATGACATTCCTTATGATTCTAATGATATATACACATTACCTCCTTGTCTACGAGGAAGTATTGGAGATATAACCATCATGTTTGTTGATGATCTGTGCAACGACGTCGCGGAGCTGCCTCTCCCTACACATTCATCACTTATTTTGGATTCACCCATGGAGGAACCAACCCATATATTCTCTGATAATGCTATCACCACGGTTCCTCCACCTTCTTTGCACGAATTTTATACACCTATTTTTATCGATCATGTTGAATATATTGCGCTTGGGGATAATCCTGAACCTGAGGATGTGGCAAAGTGTATCGAAGATATTATCCTCTCCAATGGAGGGAAGAATTTTTTGGAGCACTATGATGCGCTTGAAGAGGATATCCTTTCTGATGAGCAGATATACACTTCTTCATTGGATGAGGAGGTTCAACTCACCACTGAGGCCCTTGAGTTCTCGGGCCCCCTTGTTATGATGCTTACGATACCGACATCGATCAATCTTCGGAACCTACTGGAAGTGAAACCGGGATCACTCCCATAATTAGAAATCATTTATGTCTTTCTTCTATTTTATTTCCTAATCTCCTTTCATTATCTGAGCCTAAGCAAGTTGATGCGTCACAAATACTCGAAGAGGTTATTGAGCATTATCCTCAAGTTGATGAGATGGGTATCCCCTTATGTGAGGAGGTTGAGTGCTCCACCATAGTTGAAGCCTCATTCATTTTCTTCTCTCCCTATAGCCTCTCTGTTGACGAAGATACCTTGCTAGGCATGGATATAGATTATGGTGAGAATGGCGAGGAGCACTCCACTTCTTACTTTTTGTTCTCATTACCGGCGATTAACATGTATTATTATTTAGGTAAAGAGGTGGTTGTTTTATCGTCGTATCGGTACCCGCCGCCGACGCGTATATTAGAACAACTACGTGTTCATTTCTCTTTTCATCGTCCCATAATTTAGAATTTTAAAATTTCTAAATAAGTCGTGTTGGGGAGACAATAACCCAGTAGTTATCTTTCGTTTACTGCATAATGTGTTTTAATTTTCCTGTCCATTTTTGTAGTCCGACAATAAACTATCCGCTACTTGGGAGGCAACCCAATGTTTAATTTGCATTATTAGTTGGCTTTGTAACTTTAATTTAGCAATATATATATAAATATATATATATATATATTTACTATTTTCGTACTAAGTATGTTTAGCAGCTTTTAGTTACATTAATGAATTTTAAAATAAAATTGCAAATAAATGATGACTAATGTATGAATGATGATGAGAAAAAAGAAAAAAAAAATCTACTTAAGTCAAACTATTTGGTAGCCCTGATGATGCTTATCCTACGATAATTATTATGTTTTGACTTGAATACTATGGAATGACTTTTGGTGCGAGTCATGAAAATAGTTTATATGATAATCATCGTGCGCATGTGCTATATTTGTGTGACTTTTGATTATTCTCAGCGAATCTAACACAAATATACATCATGTTAATGACTATGTCCACTTTGAGGATGAATGTTTTGCAGGTTAGACTAAATGGCGGGATTGTTGAGAAATATCGTATTTTGGGAGAAACGTGGGTGCGTCAACAAGAAGCAATGGCCAACCACCCCCTCACATCCAATTCAGGGGAGTTATTTAAATTTCTAACTTCTTTCATCCCCTCAAATTATTTCCTTAAAATTATTTGTTTATTAGTAAACACACCTTAGAGTATCCATATGATAAAAAAAGGAATTATTTGCTAGGCACTAGCAAATGACTTAAGTGTGGAGGTGGTGTGCTATAACCCCTACCACTTGAGTGAAGAATAATTCATTTAAATATAAATTTAATGATCTTAATTCTTGTTTTACCTAATCATTAGGCTATTCTAGACACATTCAATGATAATTAATTGGTATGGCTGAACAATACAAAAAGTTCATTCTATGAATTTGAAGTTAGTAAGATTTTTTCTGATAAAGCTCGCTCAAGCTTTTTTTTTATATACAAAATATTTGTTTACTTCCAATGCAATATTGTGATATTTACCTTTAAAATAATCGGGAGAGATGAGCAAGAACTAAGTCAATGATGTAAGCCTACACATGAGTTTAGCTAGTATTCCTTTTGATCATCCACTAACATATTTGAGCTTGAACTTTGCCCTGCACACTATTTCATGCTTATCTGTCATTTGTTCCTACTAGTTGTACCTTAGTAAGTTAGTCATTTATGGGTGCCAAAATTTTCTTTAAATGGTTAAATTTTATAGTGATATGTGGCCTAGGTATATGTCTACATACTTGGAATGATCCCAACTATGATGAAAAAATAATGGAAAAAAAAATTTGTGTCATGGTGATATGCAGCCTAGGTATGTGAATGCATACTTAGAATGATCCCAACTATGATAAAAAAAGAGAGAAAAAAATGGTTGAAACATCATAGTGATATGTGTCCTTGGTATGTGAACTTATACTTGGAATGATCCCTACTATAAATAAAAAAAAATGATGATGTTCGACCCCATAACATGGTGAATTATTAAGGATACTAACTAGAGGTTATTATACTATTACCAAAGTTATCCATAAATTTTGAACCAAGCCAAAACTATCCGACTTTTATTTGAACTACTAACTCTTGAAGAGGTTAAATCGTAGACTTAGCATATTCTTATCCTTTCTAATAAAATGCGGAGGTTCAATATAAAATTTTGCATGGAAGTAAACTATTTTTTTAAAAAAAACACGCATCGCACTACGATACTTGTTTGAGCTTTATCTTCCATTAACTAATGGAATTGTGAATGAATGAGCTCTCAAAGATTGCTAAGCTTATCAGTTGAGTTAAACGAGTTTCTTGAGTATGCCGCGATTATTTTATTTTCAAGAACTAAAGATCATTTGAGTTCATATCTTATTACTTCTTCACTCATGCTATTGTTATGAAATGACTTTGCTAGGGACTAGCAAACGTTTAAGTATGGAGGTGTGATAACTTCACAAAAGGAAGTTATCTTCTGCGTCAATCTGTCGCATTTTGACTAATTTATCTTCAAAATACTGATCAAAAGTGCGTGTAAACGAGTAAATTATCATTTGTGCAAAAATTCATGTATCAGTAATATTTATATTTATGTTTATGATAGGAAAATATGAAGAAAGTAACTTGTGCGGCTGATGATAAGCGTGAAGAGCATTCAGGAAAAGTTGCAGGAAAATTACAGGAATTTTGGAGCAGATTTTTGCTGAATTCTGGACAGCACAGAATTTGTTGCAACAAATTAAAATTTGTTGCAACAAACCTGCGAATTTGAATTTTAAGATTCCGAAAATAATTCAAAAATGCCAGTTTTAGAAATGAAAGGAGGCTTCCTTTCATAAATACTGGAGATCCTTTGAGGCCCTTGGACCATATAAAGGGATTTTGGGAGATCTTTTTATTATCTTTTGTCATTTTGGAGAGAAGGAGGCCAAATTTAGGGTTCTTGACGGTGGAGAAGCGGAATCCGGCCACGAGAAAGGATAGATCTAAACTTTTGAAGCCATGAACTGTAAGATCGTTATAGTTTTGTGTGTTCCTTTTCTCGCCATGAACTAAACTCTCCAAGTCTTATATGAGGAGAGTACTATGTGTGTTTTTTTATGGTGTATGTTCTTGGTTGTTGAGATTTGTTGGATGATTTATTATCTAGTGAACTTTTGAATTTATTTATGAGATTTTTGGCTTTGATCTTCATCTTGTGATGCGTTGCGAGAATCGAGAGATGAGTGACGTAATATAAGGTTGAAGGTTATTTTATTGCACCGCAAGAATCGAGAGACGAGCGGTGTAAAATGTTTAACCAAAAATCTTCTCTTTTGCGTTGTACTTCGAGAGTCGAGAGAGGAGAAGTGCATTCGCTCATTAGTTCACCGTAGTTTAGAGGGGTGGAGGAGACTCCCTCCTTTTGCTAGCAGTCCGATTTTTATGATAATCAATATCCTTCATTCCTCCTAAGTTAGAAATAACTAGGAGAATTTAGGACGTTGGGATTTCTGAGATTCGAGAGAGGAGGATTTCTTCTATAAAAATCGTTGTATGATAATTCCTTCAACACTCTTAACTAATATTATTTATTACACACCATTCAGACGCACATAGAAAATCCGAAATACAAGGCTAATTTCTCCAAGTGGTTTAAGAATTTCTAAGGATTTTTGTAGTTAAGTTAGATTCGATTTTTATTAAAAATTTTCATTACTTTGAAAAATCACCTTAATCATCCGGTTTGGATTTAAAAAACGGTGTAGCTAGTACTTGCAAGCTTTAGGTTGATCACTTCTCCGAGGGAACGATCTCACTCACACTTTATTACTTGTTACGACACGTGCACTTGCGAGAGTACGTATAACCTGTTTCGGGCGTATCAAAGGTAACCTGGGTCAGGAATGACTAATCTATTTCATTGTAGGTGAAAGACTGTCCTACCATATAGCAATAGTGGTATCTGGACAGTGGCTGTTCTAAGCACATGACTGGAAATAAGGCCAACTTAACACATTACAAAACAAAGCTAGGACCAAAAGTAACATTTGGTGACTCCAACTATGGCCAGACTGAAGGCTATGAAAAAGTTAAAGTTGGAGTTGTCACCTTCAGGAATGTTGCATATGTAAGTGGACTGAAGCACAACCTTATCTCCATAAGTCAATTATGTGATGAAAGGTTTCAGGTATCATTTACTAAAACCTCCTGTATTATTACTTCTTTGGATAATAATGTAGTATTGACTGGCACTAGAGTAGAAAACATTTACTTAGTTAACTTCTAGTCAATTATATCTGAGATTTGCTTATTTAATTCAATTAGTAACAACAATGACCTTTGGGATAGGAGATTATCTCATGTTAACTTGAAAAACATTGCCAAATTATCTAGGGACAACCTTGTCAGAGGATTGTCTTCTTACCCCTACAAGAAGGAAAGCCTTTGCAGGGCTTGTCAATTAGGCAAGCAAACTAAAAGTAATTTTAAATCATTAAACAAAAGTGACTCACCTAGGATATTGTACTTACTACATATGAACCTTTTTAGCCCTATAGCAGTACAAGTAAATAAACATGACAAGTACGAGATTGTTGTACTGAAAAGGAAGTACTGAACAGAAATAAAGAAATTGGACTAGTACGAGACTGGAATAAATCATAAAGAAAGTGGTTAGTTGTCTAATGACTCAATTAGGAGGCTTCAATTCCATCTTCGTTCATAGGAGGCAAGTTTAGTTTCATCTCCATTCTCAGGAGGCAAGTTCAGTTCTATCTCCATTCTCAGGAGGCAAGTTCAGTTCCATTCCAGGTTTTAGAGGGCTTCTTTGGGTTTCACCCATTATTAAGATCCGATAATAATTCAGTTGCGCCCTTTTTAATCATGGCTTAATCGGATCAGGGGAAACGTATTAGAAGTTACATCTTTATTATTCGTTAAGAATAATTGGCAACTCATTTACTTATACTTTCATCTTCCAAGTCTGCCCAAATAACCCGAGAGTCTTTTATAAAGAAAAACGAGGCGCTCAATGGTTTCACAAAACCCTAGAATGCTCAGAGCTTGGGCACTTGCCTCAATCACTCTCATCAATAAAACAGTTGAACTTATCATTCAATTTAAAAGGTGGTCGCGCGCTCAATTTTCATTTTCGAAAAAAATAAGCGTATCAATTTCCGAGCGCGACCCTAGGCTCCAAGAAATTGAAAAAACTTCAATTTTTATCCCAAGGTTCTCAAATTTTGACACAACCTTTAAGGATCCTAAAATGAACTAAGTAAGTTTTCCAAAACTTTCCAAGTAATTTTGGGCCTTAAATTTGGCCAAAAAAAATTTACTTGGACTTTTAAAAATACCAAATCAACTCCAAAAATTCTCAAAATTTTTGTAGAGGAAGCTCTCATCAAGGGGAACAATTTTCATGTTCAACACATTTTTTAGGAGCTTAGATTGTTTTCTAGAAAATCTACAAAATTCTTGTATATATTTGGTCTGCAAATAGATAGATCATGCTCAATCCTGCGACTGATATCGAGCCAGACAGGAAAAAGGGGTCTTCTGTCCCCATAGTGGATAAGGGGTAGATCCATTATGTGGCTGCAGAAATCCATGCATACACGTAATTTGATGAGACAGTTGTCGTCCGTTCATCATCATCAGATCAGACGGCAACTGTAAGCGCCGACGGTGGAAAAGATAAAGCTTCTGCCACTGTCGGCTGGCAACTCAGAGGTGTCGGTGCCACCTCCAATCAACTCGTCGGAGGTCGACGAACACCTGGGCGGTGTTCTGGTGGCCCAGCACTGTCAGACACCGCTGGATGTCTCCAACCTGAGAGCGGTGGCGCGACATGCTCTACTCCCAGTAATGATGAGCCTCCTGCATCTTTAGTGACTAACCCTAACATAATCCCACCCCCTGCCGGCGCGCCAGGGGTTGGGTTCTCTCTGGTGGTTGTCCGGCGGCCTAGCGCCACCGGCTGTCGCTGTAGAAAACACAGAATTTTACTAGTTTTACGGGTGCCGCCAGAACGGCAATTTCTGGTGCCACCTCGGCCTCCCACTGCCAGGGAAAGCTATCCCCAGTGGTGTAGTACTTTCCTAGTGCCACCACCAACGCTGGGTACGGCTCACCACCTGCGGCCACCACCTGACCTAGAGCCTGTCTATGGTGGTGTCGGCGGCGCTCCGGCCGCCGGGAGACACATGCAGGACATCAAAAGGGTAGGGAAGGATGAGGGAGAAGCTTTCTACCTAGGCTGGGGGAGCTTGGGAAGGCCCTGGCTGAGCCGCCATTAGAGGTGGTGGAGGAAGAAGGTGACGGTTTTCTGGATCCGGGTTTTTCTGCCACCTAGGGTTCCGACAATGGGTTTAGGCTTGCCTGAGGTGAGTGAAGAGGAGAGCAGGGGTGTTATGGCCTTTTATAGGCTTGGGGAGGGTGGCCACCCCTCCCCTGCCCAATATGGGACTAACTCGAGAGGGAAGGAGCTCCTCTCCTCTCTTCCACTTACCATGTTCAGGTGGCAACATCAGAGGGTACCTAGGTGGCAGCCATCAAGGGGGAAGGGGGAGGATGGGTTTGGGCTTGCTTGGGAGTGAGGAAGAGGGGAAGGGGAAGGGGGGTTTTACCTTACCTTGGCCCAAGGCCTATCTTCCATCTAACTAGTTGTCTTGATGGCCCAAAAGTGAAGGGAGGCAAGGCTCTACTCAAGATTTGGAGGGGAGGTGGGCTCCCTTATGGAAAAATTTCCAAAAAAAGACTTTTCTGCGTGAAAGTGTTCAGTTGTCTACCTCATCTAGAGGGGGTGAATAGGTGAGTTGTGCGTTTTTTTGCGGAATAAAAATTTAGAGATCTATGCACACAATAATCTACCAAGCAATCACAGACGAAAAAAGATTTATAGTGGTTACCCAACCATGGGTACATCCACTTTTCCTCACCGATCTAGTAAAGCACTAAACTCGGCTACTCCACTATCTCGGATTGAAAACCAATCCTATACCTCGGAACAAAGTTCCTACAATCTCGATCCACAATACGAATCTACACTCAGAAGATAAAAACTTCCTACAACTCGGAGACAAAAGCTCCTACATTCAGAGAGAAATCTCCTACAAGAATTAAATTGAGTATAATGAAATACAAACAGTAATTCTCATATCTGAAAATCTTGGCCTATGTCTTCTTCTTTGATCTTTGCGGCTCTATCAGAAAATGTTGAAGAAGAGACTCGACAAGATCTGGATCTGAAATTCCTTTGACTCACACGATCTGAGAGATAATGGGGAGTTGAAAAGCAATCTCGATCTGTAAGTCCACTTTGATCTGAATCTTCTTGAATCGAAAACCCTAGCTAATATGCACGATGAAGGTTGGCGGCTTCCGTTTTTAGAAAGAGAAAATTGGATTCAGATTTCTTTGAATAATACTTTGATAGCTTGTTAGGGTTCGTCGGTTTTGACAAGACCTTATATAAGATCTCCCTAACGGACATAATTAGCCTTAATGACGTACACGTGGACCAATCACGTCAAGCCATTTAAATTCCCGTCGATCCTGGACTTAGCGAATTTCTGGAAAAAATCTGACTGATTTACTCGAGTAAAAGGTTAATACTCGAGTACTAATAAGATTACTCGAGAGAATAGAATGAGACTACTCGAGTAGAATACTTTGAGAAAAACCAGAAAGAATGAGTAATCACTCGAGTACAAAAAGAACTTACTCGAGTTCTAATATGATTACTCGAGACGTGGAGTTGAACTACTCGAGTGGTAGAAGTAAACTACTCGAGTACTGGATATATTACTCGAGAGGTAGAAGAATTACTCGAGTCAAAGACTTAGCGATTTTCTGGGAGAAGAACTCTAGTTACTCGAGTACTGGAAATGGACTACTCGAGAGGAGATTGACTACTCGAGTATATGAATGTTACTACTCGAGTATAGAACTTAGAAAAATTCTTGTAGATAAAAATCTTATCACTCAAGTATTAGAGCTGGACTACTCGAGTAGTAGATACACTACTCGAGTACATGAACTTTACTACTCGAGTGGGGTAAAACAACAAGAGAATCTGTCTTCTAAACTCAATACAAAAGACTTATCTACTCGAGTGCTAATATGATTACTCGAGTAAATGACTTAGAAAACTTTTCGGAGGGGAAATCTGTTAACTCGAGAATAAGAGAAGGTTTACTCGAGTAATGAACTTGGCTACTCGAGAGCTATATTCAGACTCCTCGAGAGCCATTTCCCTTACTCGAGTACAGATAGACTTACTCGAGTAATAACTAAGTATTCAACTCGAGTATATAATCTTCTACTCGAGTGAAAGACTTAGAAAATTTTCCTTCAATAGAATTTTCTCTTCTTCAATAAACTCAGCAACACTTCTTTCTCCAATCAATCCTAGTGCTTGAAACATGAAGTGTATCCCAATAGAGAGGCTACACATGAGTCAACATCATGGATCACACAATGAGGGATTACATTGTATAGTCCTGTGTTTGGTGACTCATTGTAGACTGACATTGGTCTACACTTAGCAATATAGTCCTGCAAACACATAACTCAAACAAGACATCAAATACAACTTAATTCATCTTAGTTCAAGGGTGGCTTCACCAAATCTGGGTTATTGTGGATACAATACCCAACAATAGGGGTTTGACCAAAGTCAATCATATGGTGGGTCTCTTATGTTGTCAAATTCAAAGTGATTTCGATTCATCGGGAGTTAGGTTAAAGTTGGGTGTCGTGTCACAATTTGTGTGTGCACGATATTTGGTGCATAATTGTGCTTGATTTGACCACGGGTTGACCACCCGTCATTGAAATTGATTGGGATGAACTGGGTTGACTTTGTATGGACCATGCGAATCCAATGCCACAGACCGGGGTCGAATTAGAGTTCGTTTGTTAAATATTCAAAATCTGCGTGTCGCGATGGGCTAACACGGTCAAAGTGCTCATATTCGTCGTTAGAATTCGAATCGCGACGCAACGAGCTCTGATGCATTCGTATCGACTATACAAAGTCATAGGAACCGGCAGAACACAAATCGGAGTTCTCTATGTCAATATCCAAAAATCTCATTTTCACGACGCTCTACTAGGAACGGTCATATCGACCATATGACCTCAGAATTCAAAGAAACGAGTTCGAATGCGTTCGTATCGGTTATACAAAGCTGTAGGAACTGACAGAACTCAAATCAGAGTTTCCTTGCTCTATATCCCCGTGTAAGGTTACCTTTTGTCCGGGTATGGGTCACGGGTTGAGGTTCGGGTCACTTTATTGGGTCTACTAGGGTTCGGGTGGACTAATAAAAGTCGGGATATTATATATGGTCCATGGCCTTAGCCCATTGGAATTGTGATTGGTTCCTTAATTCTCCATTTTGGCTTAATTTTGACCATTGCTGACTTTAGGGCTGACTTGGTCAAATTGATGAGTGGGATGGACCCACTGGATGGTCATGAGTCCTATGACACCACTCAATATTAGTTGGGCCATGGTGATGCCCCCAATTGGGCTAATTGAACCCACATATGTGATTTTTACCAAATTAAAGTTAGAGTTGACTTTGGTCAAATTGGACTAATGGGTGACCATGTGATAGGGCTTTATGGTCCAATGCACTCCAATTAGGGATTGGAGTTTAGTGGTGGGGTCAATTTGACCATGTGATTCCTAATTGGGTCAATTAGGGTTGAGTTGACCTATGTTGACCTAAAGGGCACTTTTGTCAATTTGGCCAATTTGGTGACCCTATGATAGGGTTTTTGTGTCACTTAGGTTTCTTTTAAGGTTAGGGACGTAGTGGTGAGGTCAATTTGTACTTGTAGTTTCAATTTAGGCTAAATTGACCTAGGTTGAATTGAACACTATAGGGGGCCCCATGTGAGCTCATCCTAACTCATTGGGTCATAAGGTCACTACCTATCCTAACCTCTTTACACTCACCACATGTCCTACCCTAATTTGTGTTAAGGGGTTTAGAAGGAAATGAGATGTTACAGTAACTACCCAGATTTGTATCCAAGTCACATCTGGAGTATGTTTGTAAGCTGAAAAAGGCTCTCTATGGATTTAAGCAGGCGCCTCGAGCTTTGTTTGGGAAGATAACAAAGTACTTATTCTTTT